>PVKS010010357.1:0-60460 GCA_004027875.1 Aplodontia rufa | reverse complement strand
CCTGTCAGAGGAATGACAGGCCATGATTATCTCCCATTATATGGGTTCTCTCTTGACAGTTTTGACCAATTCCTTGTCTGAGCAAAAGGTCTTTAGATTAATGGCATCCCACTCATTAATTCTTGACTTCAATTCTTTTGCTTTGGAAGCCCTATTGAGAAAGTTTTTACCTGATCACATAAGCTGCATTGTTGGTCCTAATTTTTTTCTAGCATTTAAATGGTAGCTATTTAATTCCTAGTTCCCTGATCCATTATGATTTGATTTTTGTGCAGTGAGAGGTAAGTATCTAATTTCAACTTCCTGCAAATGGCTGTACAGTTTGTCCAACACTGTTTGTTGAATAGGCTGTCTTTCCTCTATGTTATAGTATGACCCCCTTTGGCAAAGATCAGATGTTTAAAGATTTGTGGTTTTTTCCCAGAATCTTCTGTTCAGTTCCATTAGTCTTCATTCCTACTTTGATACCAATGTTATAATGTTTTTGTTACTATAACTCTATAGTATAATTTTAGCTCTGGTATTAGTAAACATCTTGTTTCATCTTTCTTACTTAGTAATGTTTTGGTTATTCTAGGTTTCTTTTTCCAAATGAATTTGAGAATTACTTTTTCTGCATCTGTAAAGAATGACATTGGTATCTTGGTAGGGATTGCATTGAATCTCCATAGAACTTTTGACAGAATGGACATTTTATTTAAATTAATTCGGCCGAGCCAAGAACATGGATTACCTTTCCATCTTCTCAGATCTTCTTCAATTTCTTTCTTTGGTGTTGTAGAGGACATTTACTTCCCTTGTTAGATTAATTTCCAAGTATTTTATTTTCTTTGAGGATATTGTGAATGGGACAGATTTTTAGATTTATTCTTTTGCCTTATTTTTGTTAGTGTATATGAAAGCTATTGATTTATGGTTGTTGATCTTGTAACCTGCCACTTTGTTAAATCTGTTTATAAGCTCAAGCAGTTTTCTGGTGGAGTTTTTTTTTTTTTTTTGTCTTCCAGATATAGGATCATGTTGTTAACCAAAATAGATACTTTGACCTCCTTTCTTCCCTTTGATTTCTTTCTCTTGCCTGATTGCTTCAGCTAGAATGTTTAGGACTATATTGAATAAAAGTGATGAGAGTGGGCAGGCTTGTTTTGTTTCAGAGTTTAGTGGAAATGCTTTCAGCTTTTCTCTTTTTAGCATGAGACTAGCTATGGTTTTGCATATATGGCCTTTACATAGTTAAGATTTAAGTTCCTTTGCTCCCCATCTTCTCTAGAATTTTTTAGCACAGATGGGTGCTCAATTTTATTAAAGACTTTTCTGCATTAATTGAGATGATAGTATGGTTTTTTACCTTAATTCTGTCTGAGTAATGAATCACATTCATTGGTTTGCATATTTTGCCTGGCCTTGCATACTTGGAATGAAGCCCACTAAATTGGAACAAATTGTCTTCTTGATGTGGTTTTGAATTCAGCTTGCTAGAACCTTATTAAGGATTTTGCATAGATGTTCATCAAGGATATTGGCTTGTAGTTTTCTTTCTATTTTTTTTTTTTGATGTGTGCTTGTTGGTTTTTGATACCACAGTTAGTGCTGACTCAAAAAGTGATTGGGAGAATTCCCTTCTTTTCAATTTCTTGGAATTGCTTAATAAGGAGAGGCATTAGGTCCTCCTCATAGGTGTGGAAAAACATAGTGCAGAATTAATCAGGTCCTGCCTGGGCTTTTCTTCTTTGGAAGGCTTTTGATTTCTATATGTATTTCAGTGCCTTTTATTGGACTGTTTAGGATTTCAATGTTATCCTGCATCAATTTGGAGATGTTGCATGTGTTTAGAAATTTTTCTGTGTCTTCCAGGTTATCTAATTTAGAGGAGTATAATTTTTCAAAATATATTTTGAAACTTCATTGAATTTCTGTGGGGTCTGTGGTAATCACTCCCTTTGCATTGGTGATGTTTATTTGTTGCATTTACTTCCTTCTTTTATTCTTTTGTTGAGATTGGTTAGGGTCAGTCAATTTTATTTATTTTTTTTGAAGAAATAACTCTTTGTGTTGTCTATTCTTTTTACTTATTTATTTTTTACTTGATTGCTTTGATTTCAGCTCTTATCTTAGTTATATCCTATCTTCTGATGGTGTTGGATTATATTGTTCTTCCTTTGTATAGATTTATATTGCAGCATAGGTTATTTATTAGGATCTCTCCTGGTTTTTAATATATGCACTCAGTGCTTTAATTTTTCCCATTTAGAATGTTTTTATGCTGCCCCAAAAGTTTCAATAGGCTGTGTCTTCATTCCCCTTTGCTTCCAATAATTTTTTGATTTCTTCTCTCATGTCTTCTTGGACCAATTCTTCATTTAAAACGGTATTTGTTATTCTATCTCCATGTGTATGTTTATTTCTGTTATAATGTTTGCTGTTAATTGTTGGGTCATGGCACCATGGTCTGAGAGGATACATGGAATAATATTGGTTTTTCTATATTTGCTTAGAATTCTTTTGTGAACTCAATTATGATCTATTTTGTAGTAGGATCCATGTACTGCTGAGAAGAAGGTAAAACCAGCCATTTTGGGATGGATATATTCTATTAGTCCATTTGATTTATGGAGTTATTTAAGCTGAAGATATCTTTATTGTTTTCTTGCTTTGATGATCTGTCTAATGAAGATAGAGGAGTATTAAAGTCTCCCAGTATTGTTGTGTTGGTGTCCACAAGTGGTTTTATGTCATTGATTATTTTTCCCACATACTTGAGAGCATTGCTGTTTGGAGCATAGATATCTGCTATGGTATTATCTTCCTGTTGTTCCCTTTGGTGTCATCTAGAGGCCTTCTTTATCTCTTCTGACTAACTTTTGCTTAAAATCTACCATGTTAGATATAAATATTGCAATACCAGCTTGCTTTCTTGGGCTGTAATCCTGGTATTTTCTTCCATCCTTTCATCTTCAATATGTAGATGTCTTTGGCTAAAAGGTGATTCTCTTGTAAGCAACATATTGTTGAGTTATGGTTTTTGATCCAATCTGCTAATCTGTATCTTGATCGGTGCCTTGTGACCATTCACATTCAGTATTAGGATAATGATGATTTTATTTTTCATGGTCTTCATGTTTTATTTGTAAGTTCTGTGCTGTCTTATTTGTCCATTGATAGCATGCATATTTATTGAATTTTTCTCTGTTTGTGGGTTTTGAGGGTTGTTTGGTTGTTCTTCTATCTGGAGTTTATCCTGGAAAATTGTTTGTAATGCTGGTTTTCTGTTCTTAAGTACTGCAAGTTTGATCTTATCATGGAATGTTCTTATTTCCCCATTAAATTTGAAGCCTAATTTTTCTGGGTATAATATTCTCGGCTGTATATGGTGGTTATATACACATTGAAAGATCTCCTTCCAAGATCGTCATGCTTCTAGAATCTAAGCTGAAATATCAGTTGTGATCCTTACTAGTTTCCCTCTGAATGTGATTTGACATTTCTCTTTTACAATTTTTAATAATCTTTCCTTAATTTTCCTGTTGTACATTTTGAATATGATATGTCTTCTTGAGTTTCTCATTTTAATAGGCCTATTAGATGTCCTGCACACTTCCTGGATGAGAATTTCTGACTCTATTCTGATATGACAAACATTTTCTTTAATTATTTCATTGAGAATATTCTTTATATCTATCTTTCTATTTTGGTTTCTACCTGAGTCACAATTACTCTTATATTGTTTCTTCTTATTACACTCCAGAGAATTTGAAAATTCTGCTGATATTCTATTTTTTTTTGTCATTTGTTCATGCAAGTTTACTTAGCCTATCCTTGTTGTCAGAAGTTATTTCTTCAAGAGCTGATGTCCTGTTTTCTATAGTAGTTAGTCTATTATTAAATTCTCCCATTGTTTCTCTCATGTGATTGACTCAAGATTTTAGCTCTCTTACTTCAGTTTTCAGTATGTCCATTTCTTTGATAATAGAGCATTTCATCTCTTGAGTTTTCTCAATTTATTCCTTCATTAAATCTTCTGTTACTTCATTGCTCCTTTTAGTAATCAGGTCATTAATAATTTATTCTAGGTTTTCATCCTGCTTCTTGTCTGTGGGCTTTCTGGTAAAGTAGTTGTGGATTTGAGGTTAACCTTTTCTTGTTTGATTCCTCATCCTTGAAAAGTTTCTCCCAGATCTTTGAATTGAGGTTCTCTTTGTTGAAGCAGAGCAAGTCTCCAGTTGTGTCTTCTTTGAAAGTCAAAGTTTGGGTCAGTCACCACCTCTCTGATGACTGCCTTCTTTCAGAAAGTTGCTTCTGCCTGGAACCTTGTTTTGTTGGAGTTTTGGATGTAGGTATCAGGTCTTGGATTTGGAAACTGGTGAGGTTGTTGAACAGCCTGCTGGTTTGTTGAAATTATGTGGTAATGTTGTGTCACTGGTTCCTGGGTTCCCTTTGGCACAGGATGGTCCAGAAGAGACCAGCTTACATGCTCCACTGGGACCTGGGATGGTTGGTGGCAGGGATGGGCCCAATATATATGGATCCAGTAGGCATGTGCAATGGGCTGGGTGCAGGGTCATTGGTGTCTGGTTCACCTGCCAGGGCTGTAGTCTTGGGCACATTCAGTGGTAGGGCATGTTCCAGGAGTGGGGTCCTCACAGTGTCCCACATGTGTACCAGGTTTGGAATGGAGTCCTGTGCATGATTAGTGGTGGTTCAGGGTCCACACATGGGGCCTGAGTCCTTGGAGTGTCCTGTTATCCCCCAGGGACTGTTGTGGAGTCCTGATCATGTTTGCCCAGGGGGTGGAGTCCAGACCTGGGGTCTTTGGAGATGTTCCACACTCCCATCAGGGACAAAATCAGAATCCTGGGTATGCTCAGGGAAGGGGAAGCATCTGGGCACTGGTATCCCAATACCTAATGGGATGGGGAAGGTGCCTTGGGCCTGTTTTGTTTTTTAATCAGGTGGATATACTCACCGTTGGATCATATTTTCCTTTGAAGAAATAATTCATCATCATCTGAATCCATTCTCCCTCCTCATACTAATAGTGATGATCATGAGGCAGGGAGAAAAATTAATCAGTGTAGGCAAGAATGATGAGGATCAGTAAGGAGGAAATTGGTTGATGGTTGCTTTTTCTAAGGAGGCAAAGAGTGTCCACTGTTCTAAATAGAAGTGCATATTAGCTCTATATCCCCTTCTGCTAACAAAGCCCTCTGCTATCAAAAGTGTTCTGGAGGAGACTTTCCTTTTGTTGGTAAAGTTGCTCTTGTGTCCAGAACAAAACACCACATCAAACCAGAACTTCTATGTCCATGATCCTAGGCATGGGGGAAGGAAGGCAATGATTAATTAAAGGACGGAAATCTTGAAAGACTATGAGAAAGATGAGTTGGACCTCATTTTGAGTGCTTGACTCTAAGACTCCCTTCTCTTGAAGAAGTCTTTTCTTTCTATCCTTTCTTAAAACAAAATCTGTCTGCTCTGCTTTACCTAGGCATCCCTCAGTTTTAATTCTTCAACTCCTAGGAACACAAACTTTACTTCCAACAAATCCCATCAATAACAACACAAACATAAACCTTTATACAGCACTCACTAAATATTAAGTGTTATTGCAAGTGTCTTGTCAATAATAGCTCATACAACCTTAGGAAGTAGATTCTGTTATTATTTCCACTTATTGTTTCTTCAACAGATTCTCAGATATGTAAACTAATTACCCAAAGTAATACAACTTATATGTGTAGGTGCTGAGTCTGGTCTCTATGCAGTTTGGCTTCAGAGTGTGAACTTTCAATCAGTACTTTGCCCTGTTTTTGTTGTCATTCGATTATAAGACTCTAATGGGCCTGAATGTAATTCCACCTTTTAAGATTGTTTCTTCATCTGTGAAATGGGAGGAGAAAAACAATTTAAGTCAGTGAAAACGGTTAAAATAATAACTGAGGAATTCATTAGTACTTAGCACACGATAAGAAGTAGAGATTGAATTTATGTTGGATCCTTAATATTAAATGCCCCTTTGTGATTGGCAGTAGATCACATGTGGAATTTATGTATACTATTTGTAACTAACCTGATATCTAACTCAGCTTCCTCAAAACACATTAATAGCTTATGGCAAGAGCTCTTTACCATCTCCAGACTTATTTACAATCAAGTTATCTCTCCACCCGCTGTAAACTTTGACTCCTTCATAATGATGGCTTATGGTTTTCCAGGAAATGCCATGCAACATCATGCCTTTATAGTAGTCTTATCTGCAGTTTAGCTTTTCACGGTTCAGTTACTTTTGGTGAAGAAGGGCACATGAAATACAATAAAATATTTTGAAAGAGAGAGTGAAAGACCATATTCTCCTAATTTTTATTGCAGTACAATGTTGTAATTGAGCTATTTTATTTATAGTTACTATTGTTAACCTCTCACTGTGCAAAATTTATAAATTAATATTTTTCACAATCTGCATATATTGGAAAAAGCAATATCTACAAGGTTTGGTATTAGTCATGGTTTCAGGCATCAGTAGATCTTGGAATGAATTCCCTGGAAATGACAGAGAACCATTTGTACCTTCATTCTGAGTATGATTTCTGTTTTGAATTCTCCATACACTCTTTAATGAGTTTTAATTTATTCATCCTCTAAAGCTTGGAATTCTTCCAACCTTTCTGGGCAGAATTAAATGCTATTTGTTTTACTCCTAAGAATCTTCTCTCTCTCATAGTGCATGTGACCTTTGGCTAAGGTGCTTAGTTTGCATTTCTGTTTTTCATATTAGGTAAATGATCTTTGTGGAGTAGTCATCTCTGTCATTCTATGTATCTCACATACCATCAATTACACTGACTGGCACATGACCACTATTTAATAACTGACAATTTGGTGTCAGTGTAATTATAGACTAATGGGAAAAATTCATATTTGGACTTGTCTTCTCTGTAGTTCAATTATGTTATTTAGTAAAAATGTCTAGAGTTATTGTTATGATTATTTCAGTTTTTAAAATATATGTCAGTTATTTTCAGGAGTGCAAATGATTTCATGTGAATAAACTGAGTGATTAAAGGATATTATTTTACAAATTTATTATCTGGATTGCTTCTATTCTACCAGGAAGACATATGAATAGGTAGGTCCTAGTTAACTCCAGTGCGAAATTAATTGAGAATAACAAGTGCTGGTTTGGCAAATATTTGTTTCCAGAATTGAAACTCATCTCCGAGTCTATGTCTAAGTCTAACTTAGAATTTTATAATTTCTCTAATACTTTGTTTTTCCTTGAAATCATCACATCTTCTAAGAAAACCAAACTTAAGACTCAAAGGGACTTTCTTTCATCTCAATCTGTGTTCAGGAAAGCTTTACATGTAGCAAATTAAAAATAAATTATGTGTTTGTCAAGATAGAGTGATTTCTAAATGTACTGCTATTATTACACACCAATAAATGATGTGGAAAGAAAGTAAAACCTGTTTGAAAGGGGAGAAATTATCTGATTTGATTTTTATAAAATAACAAAAGGGAAGTTCATGTTTAAAATGACATTTAAAAGCAATCTCTAAAAAGTGTTTTTAAGTAATTTTTATTTGAGATGAAAAATCCTGACATTAGAGAAGGTATTAAAATATTGTTTACATGGTACAGGAATCCTGCAGTCTGCTTCCACCTGGGCTTTGGCTTTATGCAACGAGGTCCGGTTGCTGCACTGTAATAATGGCCTGCCTTTATTTATGCACCTACCCATTGTCTTTGATGTCAGGTAATAGCTGTAAATCAAATAGCATATTCTCATTCCCTGTCACATATCCTGCTCCTTAAGCATTAGGATAAACAGATGTGGCTTAACCACATTCTATTGTCAGCAATACACTACTTCCAGTGACAATAAATCTTTCCACTAATGATATTAGGTAATAGAACTGGTATTTTGCACTATATTTCCCCACTGCTCTATTTTAAGGCAATGCCTTTGTAAACAAACACTTACTGCATGCTATTACATAGTGTGAAATAAGCTGGATCCATTAACATGTTGTGAAGTTGGGGCCCAGAAAAATAAAAGAATGTAATATGATCAGCACAGTCTGGAAAAAAGAATGCTCTGTACAACATAAGCAAGCTGACAAAAGGCTGGAAGGCTTAGTTTCATTTATGAAAGCCTTTTCGTGTTTCTACATTTATTAAAAATTGACCCTCTTGAACTCCGTCTGAATGATATTAAAATGCTGACAGAGAGACATGAAGGATGTCTACCAAAACGTTTCTTTCTAGCATTGGTGATGTTTTCTATATATATTTTTATCCTAGGGAAAAAAAGAATAAGAGAATTAGGGAATGTACTACTTATCATTTCAATAGCAAATAATACCTACCTAATAATACCTCTGAGAAAGTGGCTAGAAAAAAAATTTTTTTTCATGGTGTCTCATGCTTAGAGGGGCAAAATGGTGCTTTATTTTAAGATGTGGAATTTTACTCTTTTAACATCTTTTCTATGTTAAAAACAAAAATGAAAAAAATGCTGCTTTTTGAGATTTAAACCCATAAAAAATTGGAGAAAGCATGTGCAGGAACTTTGACTTACCTCAAATCACCAACATAGACATTTTAGAAAAAACATTCAAGATTGATTTTGTAAGTTGTCTTCCTTCTCTCCTCCTGCCTCCTTCATTTTTCCCCTATTTTTCTTCCTCTTCCTCTTCAAAAACAGTTTGTTCTTTCAAAACATTTAAGACAATATCTTAACAAATTTCAAAGAACCAAATTTAAAAGAATGAAATTAATCAAAGGTATTATTATATATTATGAATTTTTGTGCAATGTACATTTTTCAAAATACATTATTCAGATCCACAAATATAGAACTGACATTCATTCGTGTTCCCTACTTTTCTTCTCTACTTTAATGTTAGCTGTTATTACTGATCTACCTAATTCAGCTGAAGAATAAAGGCTTTGGGTTATGAACCTACTGTGAATACCCAGTGTTTGTTCCCAAATAAATCAGAATTAACAGTTTTCCTCTTAGTTTCTTCACTTCAATGACAATGTACTTGTTTTGCTCATTAAGAGTTCCCAACTTTCCATGGTTCAGCTTATGATTTTTGGACATCATGATGGTATCAAAACCATAAACATTCAAAAGAAGCTACACTTTGAATTTGGAATTTTGATCTTTGCCCATTCTGGTGATATGCAAGATGTCACTCTCCTGGGATGTTGGGTAGTGGTGGTGAGTTACAACTCCTGGTCAGCCACACAATCATGAGGCAAAACAAAACATATTCTACAGTAAAATATGTTATGATGTTCCATACATTTGATGTATTAAATACATTTTCAAATAACAATATTTTAAAAGTAACATGGATTTGCTCTGTGGTTGGAGTGCTTACCTGGCATGTGCCAGAACTAGGTTTCAAACCCCAGCACCACATACACAAATAAGTGTATGAGAAACAAAACCCATATGCAGAATTAAAATAAAGTTGATTCATTCCCCCCCTCTTCCATTTGATAAAAGTGTTTTTAAAAAGTAACATGTATTTATTGGGACATAGTCCAACTATAAGTCATGGAGCATCTGTATTTCTAGCAAACAGGACAGTGTCTAGCATGGATCAAACATATTTATGATGCTGAATTTAATTGAATCTCACTGAGTGAAAATGCTATTTGGATTGGAAACATCTTTGATTCTATGTGCTTTTCATCACAAGTAGATTCAGTTTATTTGTAAATAAGTGTGCAAAAATAATATAAGTGAAATTACATTACAAACAATTAAGATTTTTTTCTTTCTGCTGTCGTGTGCACATGGAGAAGATTTTGTACTGTTTCCAGGTCATAAAGAAGTGATCAGGTGTGTTATTTAACTTCATCCAGCTAGAATATATGAAGATACAAGTAAACAACTGGCTAAAATACATGATTTTAAAATATTCATTATCCAGGCAAGCTGTAATGATAGGGTAATTTATGCAGGTGACAGATTATAAATAAAGGGATTTATTCACAAGACACTGTGGAGTTGGAATCTATAGCATTTGCCAGTTTTGACCGTTAATAAAAAGAAATGTTGAGAGGGTTAATTGGGCTTTGTGAAAACATGATGGCTTTGCTCTTAGAGCTGTTCATATCAAGAGCCAGGAAGCCAATTGGATGGACATGAATGGCCAGCTGTTAGAACTGTGCTTTGGAACTTGAAGACTGAGATGTAAATGTGGCCTCCAGAATTATAGTCTTCCAAAAATGTCCATAACCTATTCCGTAAATATGTGAATATATTTATTTGCATGGTGGTAAAAGAGACGGTGTAGGTGTGGTCAAATTAAGAATCCTAATATGGGCAGAATATGCTGCATTACATGTATGAAACCAATGTAAATGCAGAGGTAGCTGTAAGCGAAAGGTAGGAAGCTCCGAGTCAGAGAGAAAATGCATTGCTGGGAACAGAGGTTAGAGAAAAGGGAAAATACAATCTTATCGACTTTGAAGATGATGGAAGAAAGGACCAGGGACCAAGTCAACGTCTAGTAGCTGGAAATTGCAAAGACACTGAATCACATTCCAATTCTGAGTGTGCCACTAATCACTCATATCTTGATTATCACGTTGTGAAACCTATTTTTGTGTTCTGACATATGGAAGCATAATATGATAAATTTGTGTTGTTTTAAGTCACTGTTTATGGTAATTTTTCTCAGCAACAGTGGGAAACATATACAGATTTGTGGATCTGGAAGAGAGGTGCTGCTGTAATAAGAGCCTAAAAATAACAAAATGGCTTTGGATGGGGCAACAGACAATAGCTAAAATAATTTCCAGGGGCACAGTGGAAAAACATAGATTTCTTTGAACAGGCTATTAGAATATGAATGCTAATGACTCCATAAGAACTCACAAAGTGGTGAGGAGGATCATGGCAAAAACCTACATAATCAATTTTTCCTTAAATGTCATAAACAGACTATTGACAGAAATATTAAGTTAAACTGTACCACCAGTGTGAGTTAGGAAGGAAATTAAGAAAGCAGTATAGGACAAGTGGAGACCTAGGTAGTTGAAATGATGCGCAGAGTAGATGTGCTCTTGGAATAAGCTAAGTTCCCATAGGAAGCAGTGCAGTCTGATCATTTCTGAGAGCTGAGGAAACAACTATTAGGAGGATTTACATGTGGGATGGGAACAAATGCAGTAGAGGTAAAGAAATAGTGAGTAGATAGAAAAAGATCAAGAATAGGCCAAGTGACATGGGATCGATGAACTAAGGAATTTAAAGAATGAAAGGTTTTCCACAACATCAAATACTACAAAAAGTTGAAGAATGAAAATGGTATTGCACTTCACAATCAGGAGACCATTATATCATGAAAGAGACCAATTTCTCTCACATAATATGTGGTGGAAACACTGCAACATTTTAAAAAGGAGAAAAGGAAGGAGGGAAGCCATGATAGTAGAATATTCAACTGAAATATTGATGATAAAATGAAAAATAGCATGTTAGCTTTAAGTAGATATTTTCAAGGAATGACTAAAAGAAAAAAAATGCCTTCAGGGTGTGGAAATGCAACATACCATAGAATATGGGACAGGTACCAATAAAAGGAATTAAGGACTCCAGTAAAAGGGAAGGAAATTATATAACCAAGGAAAAAGAAGAATTGGGTTTGGCAAGAAAGAAGGAAATTCATTTCACGATATATGAGCAGAGTAAACAGAAAGAGGATGGACAGTGTAGATACTCTGAGTTGGGAAGGAAGGCAGAAAGCTCTCAAACAGCTGTGTTATCAACTGGTATTGTATGATAGAAGTAAGAACTTTAAAGAAAGTCAGAAAGGACTAGGGCAAGGATGAGGAGGATTGGGAGAGCCTTTTCTCAGGAAATCATAAGAGACAGTATGAAATTGAAATCAGCATGAAAAAAATATTCAAGTTTAGAAGTCAAATATTTACATTGTATTAGTTGCTTTCTGTTGCTATAATGAGATACCTGAGGTTATCAACTTATAGAGAGAAAAAAATTTAGTTTAGATCAGAATCCAGAGGTTTCAGTCCAGTTGGACCCATTGGTTTTGGGCCTGCAGAGAGGCAACACATTAAAGTAGGAGCAGGCAGTAAAGCCAAGCTATTCATGTTATGGTCAGGAAGCTGAAGAGTGTATGTGAGGGGGAGTTCACAATATTCCAGAGGAGCGTTCCCCTAACAGTCTAAAAACATTTGATTTGTTCACATCTTACATAATTTCCACAAACCTCTCAAAATCACCTTCTCGGGGACCAACGAAACCATTAACACACAGGCCTTTGGGAAACATTTAAAATCCAAAATATAGCAACAATTAATTCAATTAGCAGAATTTCTGCTACCTTCTAGCAATATCAGGTAGCTAAGAGAGAGAGAGAGAGTAGCAAAGAAAGTAAATGAGATATTCTGGGACTGTGGATTGCTAAAGACCTGAGGGATTCTGAGCCATCATAAACCATTCTCTAAAAGGCTTCCCTTGTGTGCAGGCAAGACACAAGAAGAAGCACAATAAGGTCTTGGCCAGAAATGGCCTCAGGCTTTGATTCTCACATTCTCACATTTCACCGGAGGCAGGAATCTGACTTGTGATGCTTGATAAAATTCCCTAGCCCTGCTATAGATATGCTAATTCATTAGCAATAAGGTACAGCCAGGTTTCAGTGTTGAAATGAACACCCCAGGTGATTCTAACACAGGTACTCTGAATCACATACTGAGAAAAATGTTCCGATCTCATACTGAGAAATGGCCTAGGAGAAGAGGGATTAAGTTAAGGGGCCACAGGTCACAATGATAATGAACAAGTTGGGTGGTAATTAGAGCATAGCTCCCTAGAAGAGAGCAGTTGTAAGAGCAGGGTTCTTTTCAAAGTGTGAGCATGGGAAATGGAGCCCTTTAAAAATGTTTATTATATTTTAAAGGAGAAGGAAAGCTTTACCTTTGCTGTTTCTGTCCACCATGCTATCCTGCTTACTACAATTCAAGAGGGACCTATTTTGCAGAATTTCAGGACAGTAAATTAACTAATTTTAGTAGCAACTGGAGATTTATTGCCTTAAACATTCAAATACAGGGGCATAGCATTATTCTTCTGTTATTTTTTCCCCTACATGGCTGACAAGACAAGGGACCTGGAGCTGAGTACAAGATTTGCCAGAGACTCTTATGTGGAAAGGGGCACCACCATAGTTAATGGCAAAATTGTATTTTGTGTTTCTCATTGCCCCTTTCTATTGTGTGTGTTGTTCTGTTTTACATTTTTTTCTGGAGATGTCAGTTAGAAAAAGTTTGAATTTGCAGTTTCTTTGACCCTCTAACAATATTTTAATTTACTGAAGTTTGAAAACATACCACATTCCTCTTTTAGAAGTCAAAGACTTATAAATTTGAATACAAGATTGCCTTCCTCTTTTTACCATTTTTATCATTTTTGAGGATAGTATATTAAAAGAAATAAAATGAGAAAAATTATAAAACCTAAGTCTAGTACATAGTTAGCTCTCAGTAAATGGTCCTGTAATGGGGTAAGTTAGTAAGAACTCACGTCACATTCCTCATATCCAAAAAAGAAATCCAGAATTGCTTATAAAACCATTAAATGTAAATTAAAGATTTCCTGTTGATTTCAGATTCAATGAAAAATTATCCAAAGACTGAGGGTGACAGAAGCTCTACTATCCCCAAATATGTGGCTTCTAAGGCATGCTTGTATGAGCCAAGACTGTAAGTGATAAAAAAAAAAAAAAATCACTTCTGTCCACATCCACATTCCATTAGCCAGAACTCAGGGTGTAATCACACCTAATTTCAAGGTAGGGTTGGATTATTGTGCCCAAAAAGAAAAGGAAAGGAATTTTGTTGAATACCTAATAGTCTCTATAGAGTATTAATTGTCACAGGAGTTCAGGGACCTGAAACTCCAAGCCTTGGTTCTTTTGTTCCAAAAAAAGTAAATTTAAAGTCAGATGCCAGAAGTCATGCAAGGGAATTTTATTATAAGTGAAAAAGAGGTGAAAGTAAGGTAAAAGCAGAGTAAGGCTCAAGGAGAGAGCACTCTCAAGAGAGAGAGTGGGCCGTCTCTGAGTAGAGAAACACAAAGGAGACAATGCTGTCTCCAAAATTATTACTGCTCTATGGTTGATTTGAAAGTTGGGGTCCTTCAGCAGCCTTCGCCAATGAGGTGTACAATACCTTCTTAACATCAGGTGGTAGAGGTTTTTATCTTCATTGATCTCCTTCGGAATTTTCATGGTGGCCATCCCATTTGGGGGGCATCATCTACAAGACAATTCCATGTTAATGTGAGCATTTGGGTCTATAGCAGTCAAAAGTTATCTCAGTGCGTCTGCGTAATTAGGTATTGGGATGTCTCCTGCATCACTCTCTTGCTTATGATTCCTTCAGCTATTTTAGATCTTTTATTCTTCCTATTAAATTCCAGGAGTGTTTTTTTCTTTAGGTTTATGATGAATGTCATTGATATTTTGATTGGAACTGTATTGAATATGTATATTGCTTTTGTTAGTATGGCCATTATGGTAATATTTGTTTTGCCTGCCCATAACATGGGAGAGGCAGTGGATAGGAACTGATGACATCAATAATGAAGGAGAAGTGAAAAATAAATAAAGTATTTAAGTAGCAAGAGAGGAATGAGGAACAGGAAACTTTGGCTATGATCCAGGGAAGACAGTGAGGAAGGGGCAATAAGAGGGACAAAAATCAAGGTACAATCAAGCAAACAAATGTAAGATCAAAACAACCCAAATCCATGTATAATTATACCCCACCCCAGTCAAAACAAGGCTAAATAATATATGGGTGAAAAAGAAAGCAATTAAAAGGAAAGTATATATATATATACGTATATATATATATATATATACGTATAAATATTTATTTACTAACTGAACCTGAAGTCACCTCCTATGAGCCCCAGAGTGTGCCTGGACCAGTGTGACTGAAATGGGAATAGATATATAGATATATAGATGTATATATAGTCATGTGATTGGTATATATATATATATATTCATGTAATTAGTATATATATTTTTTTTCATGTAATTGACACTATATAAATGGCAATTAACACTAAAGATGTCAAAGTAGACATTGTACATTTATCTTAAGGCTGTACATTTTTGCTAACATTATCACTATTGTTGGCTACCTCTTTCATCCAAAAAATGCTGGAAAGTGATTGGGACACACACACACACACACACACACACAAACACACACTCATATTCAAACCTGTTGGTGCAGTTAGAACACATCAAATACACCCTCTTTCACAATTTTATGGAATGGAAAAATTAAAATAATAAAATATAATGAAGTGAAATTTAAGAAAAAATAAAAATTAATGTTTTTTAAAAAGTATAAAATAATGAGAAGGATACAAAAGAGAAAAAAAGATAAAAATATTTGGAGAAATACAGGGCTTGTTTCTGCTGAGGTGGTCAAAAATGTTGGTAAAGATAGATTTTCATTCTTTGATTTATTTTTGCACTTGTAACCCTTGGGAGAAGTAGTGGGGCTTGGTAAGTCCAATGTCTTTGTGTTTCTTACCTAGCTGCCAATCACTGTGGCTAGGAGCCAAAGATGGTTTTAGTAGCTCTCTACTTCCTGTCTCCAAGTATAAGATAAGACAGACTGTGGGATTCTGGCAAATTGTTATTCTTCTAATGGTAGTGGTGGAGAATCCTAAATTGGAAGTTCTGGTAGTTGGGATCTAGACTTAGCTGACCTTTGGAACTCTGTTGGTGGGTATTGGAGATTTGTTCCACACTCCCTATTGTCAAAGGGATGCCAATCTCAGCTGGAGATCTGGGTCTCAGGAGCTCGTGTAAATTTTACATTTAGGGTGCAGGTTCTAAACCACCACAGATTTCACATTCTCTGTTATGGATGTGAATAACTCAGTATCACCCCTGAAATGCAGACACTCCTATCTGGCCATTATTGGCATCTTCCAAGAAGCTCTTATGGGGTGCACATAATAATGAGAAGTCTTTCCGTCTTAGGTCTGTATCATGTATGCTCTAGGAACAATATTATTGGTTCCCATTTCAGTCATATTTGTCCAGGAGCATTCTGGGGCTCATAGGAGGTGATGTCAGGTTCAGCTGGAAACTTCCTTCATGAGCCTCTGCTTTCAGAGTTCTATAAAATGGTCCCCAATGTTGACCCTAGTTCCTGCTAAACTATTCACCCATGGACTAAGCAATTTTAGTTGCTTTTCATTCAACAACTTCCCCCACTGACTCTGATTATCAGCCTCCCTCTATATTCCACAGGTCCCCTCAATTCAATGCCGCATCATGCTTTTCTCTTTCTCTCTCACTCTCTCTCTCTCTCTCTCTCTCTCTGCCTGCACTCCCACTCCCCTAAACAGCTGGGGCTGCTCTTTCAGCCACCAGTCTTGTTAGCATATCTATAACATAATATTTCTTATATTATGTTAAAAATTTCTGATTTCATGTGTCTCTATGGTTTCCTTTTTAAAATTGTATTGCTGTACAATCATAAATGCATATGTAGTAACAATAAAATATGCTCCTGATCCTAATCCAGACTCACTCCCACATCACCCACACCCCATTCTCTTGACTCATGACTGTGCATTTCCCAGAATTAAATGATTTAAGTATTATTTGGTTTCTTGGAGGAGTAAAGAGTAAGTTACATTGTTGATTCCTCCCCTAGATCCCTACCTATCATCCTTCTCCCCTCCTCTCACCTCTTCTCTAACCTCACCACTGACACACATATCTATGGCACCCCTAGATTATGTGTTGCTTTGACTTTTGTGAGTATAGTACATGAGCTTGACCTTTTACTCAAGTCTAGGTTTTCCTTTTGCCTCTACAAATGAGGAAAAAACATTCGACCCTTGAGTCTCTTGGTTTGGCTAATTTCGCCAGTGTAATTTCTTCCATTGCCATCAATCTGTGGTTTCTTTTAATGTCTAGTCTTGAATTTCAGTGAGTTCCCTCAGTTACCCACTTCACTGAAGTGCAGTCTTCCAACTTTTCAAGTGTAGTGCAAAGGAAGGGCTTGGAAGTTCACCCTTTCTCTAATCTTCCATTTTTTTTTCTGTTTATTTTTTCATAAGGATACTCTCATTGGATTTAGTTTATCTTAGTGTATTGTGATTTTATCTCTATCTTTACCTTTATTAATTTAATCTTCCAATACCTTATTTCCAAATAAGATCCCTTTTGGGTGAATATGAAATTTGCAAGGAATCTTTTCAATCCAGTACACCCTTCCAGGATGATGAATATATTATTTACTGGCAATTCCCATGGTATTGGTAAATCCATATCTGGCTGTTTGGGCTACTTCTGAATCTGAAAGCTCACTAAAGTTATCTACTTAACTAATAACTTCATGGTGTAAAGCAATGTTCCCTCATTACTTCTCAAGGATCTATGGTTAATTTGGGCAGGTCCACTGATCTTGACTGTTCTTGAACAGACTCTCATGTTTGACAGTATACTGTTAGGTCTTTTAGAAGCTATTTCATCTGAGATGATTCCTTTCAGGATGACTATCTCTCATTATCAGTCTTATGTTTTGGCAGGACAGTCTAGATACAGATTCCTGTGGGCATAAGGTCCAAGAAAGAGGGAAGAAGGAAGCTGTACCTCCTAAGGTATAGGTTTAGGTCCAATACTCAATCCTTTCTACAGCACTCTGTTGTCCAAAGTCATGAGACCAGTGTGAATTCAAAGGATGGGGAAAACACTCCAAATTTGATGGGAAAATTAAAAGGAGATATCATAAGGGTTAAAGGGAAGGGTAAAGAATGGAGTCATTTTGCATCAGCCTAAGTTGGTGTTTTGTTTTGTATAGAAAGTGACCCCCACAAATCTCATGTGTGAACCGATGCAAAAAATCTCAGAGGTGAAATGATTGGGTTATGAGATCTTTAACCCAATCAGTGAATTAATCTTCTGATATGATTAACTGAGTGATAGCTGAAGGTGGGAAAGGCGTGACTGGAGGATGTGGAACACTTGGGGTGTATATTTGAGGTACATATTTTATATCTGATGAGTGGAATCTCTGTCTTCTTTCTGATATCATGTGAGCCACTTCCCTCAGCCACACTCTTCAACCATGATTTTGAGCCTAGTCTTGAGTGCTGAGAAATGGAGCCAACCATCTATGGACTAAGACCTCTGAAACCATGAGCCCCCAAATAAACTATTCCTCCTTAAATTGTTATTTCCAGGTCTTTCAGTCACAGTAGTGAAAAAGCTGACTAAAACAAATGGTTTACACAATAACACATTAGCAGAGAGCTGCACAAATTATAGAAAATCCAGAGTCCACCTAACTTCTAAATTTTTAACTCATAAGTGAATGTTAACACCTTTATAATTTGTATCTTATATCTAAGTTTAAGAGAATATGGGAAATACATATTGTGTGTGTGTGTATGTGTGTGTGCATATATGTGTGCTATAAAGCCTTTAGAAATGGAGTTGAACAAGTTAAACTTTCACATCTGGAACAGACATAATTTATGGATGGGTGCTTATTGGCACAATAATTTCTCTCAGTCTTCAGAGTACTGACTTTATTTTCCACTTGATTGTAAAATTAATCCAGCAGTTGAGGCCTATTCTATCTATGACAACATTGGAAGAAGAGTTGGCCTCTATCTTTTGAGTTTTATTTGGAATTAGACAAATATTCTTCCAAGGGATCTTAGCCAAACCCACCTCTGTCATAGTTGCCAATAAGCTCCATCACACAAAATTCAATGGTTAATTTCTTGTTCACTTCTTTCTTCCTGAAACCTTTCTTCTTTGGCCTTTTTGTGAAGATTGAACAAGATAATATGCATAAATATTTAGAATAGCGTCTGGCATATTGTAAGTACCATATGTTCATGATAGTAATAATAATTGCAGCTGTTAGTACTTTTATCATTATCACTGTTGTCTAGCCACTTGGCTTTAAATATAATCAGTTCTATTATTAAGGCTTACTTTGAAAACAAATTTGTTCAGTGCAATTTGTATATTAGGAAACAATTTGAACCTATTGCAAATTCCATGTTTTCTTGTGAATAATTTCATCTGATAAAAACTATACTGATGTGAAAAATTGTATTTGGTAGGACTTAGCTATGAAGAGCTACTCAAAATACAATCTTGTGAGAAAAATGAGCCACAGCTATTTACATCTGCTGTGAAAACAATCCTTCTAATTTCAGATTCCTTTCCTTGAACCACTTCACAATAACTCACATGCCATAAATCTTCCTATTGCTATCCAGACTGGGTGACTCTATTTCTGCTTTTAAAACTTTGTTCTCCTTCTTTGCCCATTTTTAATTTTTCTTCTTTTTCCTCACTTCTATTTCATTACCGTATCACTTCGGTTCTCTGCTCATACACAGTATACTAATTTGCCAAGCAAATTCCACAGCCAAGCTTCAGTACTAACCTAGTCCTATTGGTTCTAAACATCAATAGACATATCAATTACGTACTAGTTTTGTCAGTTTAAACTCTTTGCTTAATATATTTCACTTGAATATCATCAAGAAGTAAGTATTTCTCTCCTAATCCTAGCTGCTCCAGGTTTTTCCCAAAAGGCCAATTGCACAATTCATAACTGAATTATTCAGGACAAAATCTAAACATTTTCTTTAATTTCTCATTTGTTTCATCTCTACATCATACCTTCATGAAGTCCGGTTAGCTATACCTTTATAATGTGTACATAACCCAGCTCTCTTACCTTTTCACTTCCACAAGTCATAACCACCAACATCTCCTACTTAATTATTAAAACTAGTATACTAATTCAATTTATTGCTTCCATTATTGCCATCATGATCCCTACACCCCACCACATTATTCTGTTTTGCATACCACAATAGGAATAATCTTTCAAAGTTAAATTGTTCTATTCCCTGCTTAAAAATTTCAAAGGACTTGCAATTTGTATCAAATAAGATTAAATTTCCTTGATTAGTTTATGTGTCTCACCTAATTTAACCACCTCTCTCATATCTCCTAATGGTCTTTTCTGCCTTAATTATGATCCAGGAGTACAGACTCTCTGCTCTTTATTTATTTATTTATTTATTCTTGTGGTGAGGGTGAAGAATGAGGCAGAACAAAGTTTGTCTCTAGTAAGAAAACAAGAAAATAGTTACTATATTAGTCCTCCTAATGCACAGAGCCCAAGACCCCAATGAATGCCCAAAGCAACAGATAGCACTCAATCTTGCAGATATTATAGTTCTGCCTATATATATGTAGATATGATAAAGTTCAGTTTATAAATTGGGCATGGCAAGAAATTAACAATAATACCTAATAATAAAATAGGACAACTATAATAATACACAGTAATACATGCTATGTGAATGTGATCTCTCTCAAAGTGTCCATTGCACTATACTCATCCTTCTTATGCTGATGATGCTCTGTGATAATATGATGTCTATATGATGAGATGAACTGAGGTGAATGACATAGGCTTTGACAGGATTTTAGATTGCTAATGACTTCTCCATTATCCCTGGGAAGCTATTTGAGTGGTGTGATGAAATCTCATGCTATCTTGTTCCATCTCACCCAGGATGTGAATCATCCCTTTATCCAGTTTCCATATTATATATGTTAACCATTTAGTAAATAGGTGATCATATTAATTGTTGTTGTATTAACATGCTTGTGTCCAAGAAACTCCAAGAATGATGTGTAATTTAAATACTTAAGAATTATGTATTTTGGATTTTTTTCAATTAAAAGTATTTGTACATAGTTGACTACAGTAAATAAAGCTACTGATAAGGTGGGGCTACAGTAATTAGAATGAGAATAGAGAATGCTATTCATCATTGTACTTGAGATTTGTCCTTGTCTATGTCCTATTAAAACTTTAAATAGTTTTAGGCTTGTGTGTGTTTGTTAGAAATGTTGTTTATGTATTTGACTTTTTTTTTTGTCTCTTTAACAGAATATAAACCCCACGACAGTGATGCCGGTTTGGAGGATATTGGGCTTATGTCCTCTCAGAGTTGAAGAATGAAACTGAGGGACACCAGGACAAGTAAAGCAAACTGAGTGTATTTAAGGAAGGGTAGAAAGAAAAGATTTATGAAGGAGAATGGAGTCTTGCATCCAAGAACTCGAAGATGGGGTCTGGTTCACCTTTCTTATAGTCTCTCAAGATGCTCCCTCTTTGAATAATCATTATCTTCCCTCCCCAATGCTTGGCAGCAGGGCACAGAAGCTCTGGTCTGATGTAATATTTTGTCCTGGGCTCACTAGCACCTTAGCACGTTTATCAGCAGAAGAGATACCTTCTGCTACACATTTCCCCTCTAATTAAGGTAACTTGGGAGATGACTGATTTTTAGCTGCCTTAAGCTGCGAGGGTTTGAAGTGGGGCAAGCAGTTTTGTTTTCTTCTAAGAATGTTCAGGTCAATTAAGGGGTCCACAATAATGTCCCTATGGAGTGCTCATTGGTGGCCCCATCTTCATCACCATCGGGAGTTCAACAGTTTTAACTTAGAATCAATCCCCTGAACTAAGATACTAACAAAATCAATGTCAGAATGAAATCAACATAGAGTCTAAGAGAGAAAGGAACCACTATTTGGCTCCTCAAAGAAAAATAATTATTGTGATAGTGAGTCTAGGAGTAAAGAGAAAAGGAGGTATCTAAACTGTAAACTAAGCAATTGCAGCTGGGATCTCAAATGACAGAGTATGAAGGTTTGACATCACAGGGTAGAGAGGAATGATTGCTTTATTAATTACCTTAGGGTTTTGTAGAACTGGGTACTACACCTCGTTTATCTTCTGGGCAGTTGTGGGACACAAAGCACGTTATTTTTATAAAGCCACAGGTGTCCCCTTGATCTTTAGATAAGACATAGGGACTAGATAATAATCTTTTTTTTTTAAAGAAAAATAATCAATTTTATTTACTTCTTCATATGGTTTTCATTGCTCCAACACTTCATTGTGTACGTGGGGCTGGAGTTTCTTTTTCTTTTTTTTTTATTAGAAGAATATAGAAATACAGTTGAGGGGGAAACATTATCAAAACATTAGCAATCGATGGATATAAACATTGTTATCGAGGGGAAAAACCAGATCGTGGATAACCACCTTGGATTTCACCTATTGCAGTTTCCCCCAGAAGAATTCATGCGTTAAATGGGTAGTTCGTGGAGGAATGACATCAGCTTCTGGGATGGTTCCCCCATCTTCCCAATCTCCAGACTCCTATGAGTTCTTCACATACTCTCCCCCCTTCCCCTCCCTACACCTCCAAGTATCCTAGAGAGCCATCCCCCTAATGCTCTGAAAGTCATTCAATTTGCAGTTTTGTTAGGTTAGCCGTCTGCCATACTGCTTCCCCATGTATGCTAGCATCAACAGATGAGAGAAACCATTTGGCCCTTGAGTCTCTGAGATTGGGAGACTTCACTAAGCATAATTCTATCCATCTCCATCCATTTAATTTAAATGACCAAGTGCGACCATACTTTGGTTATACTCTTCTGCCAAGTGTTTAAGACCAAGTTGATCAAAACTGATCATGTTTCTATCTGTTGCTAAAAGTCAGTTGAGATTTACCAAGGTCATTCTTGGGGAACTTGTGAAAAACCTCTTAACTCTTCTACCAGTTGTGCCATCTGCCAGGGTAGATTAGGGTCTTGATGACCTGATGCTTAGAAGCATCAGGGACATCTCCGTGTCTAATAACCTGCCTCCTTTTGCAGCATCCACACTAGGTAGCTGGGTTTCTTTCTTTCTTGCTTGCTTGCTTTCTTTTAAAGAGAAAGGGACAGTGAGAGAGAGACAGGGAGAGAGAGAGAAAGAGAGAAAGAGAGAATCAACTTTTATTTAAATTTTCATGTGGCTTTTTTCGCTCTGACAGTTCATTGCGTATGTGGTGCTGGAAATCAAACTCACATACTCGCGCATGCCAGGCAAACTCCATAATGGCCCAGCCACCACTCCAGCCCTCCAATAGGTGACTTTGTGTTCTCTAGAGTAACTTGATCCCCCTGACCAGGAGGTCATGTCACTCAGAGTTTCCAAGCCTGTAGAGAAATCCCATTGTCCCTTGAGTATTAGCCGACCAAACAGAGCAAGGGCCAAAATACTGATTATTCTCCTTACCCCTTTAATTTCCTTACCTTTTTTGGTATTAAATATCCAGCAGGTCAGTTTCACCAGTCCTGTAGCAGGAGTACTGGGCTTTAGCTCTAATGTCTATAATTTTACAGTTAATTATATCTTTTTTATTTTGTTGGGATCAGTATTAGTATTGGAATTCAGCCTTACATCCTGCGATGGCTTGTTATCTCAAATTAACTCAGGTTGTTTTAGAAGTTATATATCCATAAAGCACTCAGACAACAGTTAAAAGGCTTTACAAGAAAAGTACAAAACGAAAATAAGAGCAAAAAGATACTTACTTCGCATAATAGTTATGAGTCAAGAAATATAACTTTTTATAATACCAAACCTTTAACATGAATCAAAAGTTAAGAAAGCTTTTAACCCTCTCCCTGTGGAAAAAGGAGCAAAATGCCTTTATATTCCACATTGTCAACCCTCAAACAAAGCAGATTCTCCCCATTGTCCTTCAAAAATACTTTCCAATTCCATCTTAATGCAAAGAGAAACACAAAATGATACATAACATTGATGACAGCTTATTTTTATCCAATTAGAAAATATTGGTTTTTTTTTTTTAAAGAGAGAGGGACAGTGAGAAAGAGAGAGAGGAAAAGAGAAACAATTTTTATTTAGTTTTACAAGTGACTTTCATTGAGCCGATACTTCCTTGTTTATGTGGTTCTGGGGTTCAAACCTGTGTACTCACACATACCAGGGAAGAGCCATTACCACTGAGCCATCACTCCAGCCCCCAGTTACAAAATATTAAATAACAAAAATAAATTCCCCAAAGATCCATTGCTTCCATAAATTTGAAAGCGATTACTGCTTCAGACAACTTAATTTGGAAACATCAGCTAGGTAAAGTGCTTCCCTATGCTATACATTGAAAGAGACTTGTATACCTATAGGACTTGAATATATCTATACACAAAACCAGTCAACGTCAAATACACAGATGTCCTTATATTAACGAGGTTAACTTTTAAAGTGTACTTTTAGGAAATAGTGTTAATGATCAGAAATAGACTTATGATATGATATATAAATGTGTCTCATTTATATAACAATGAAGCATTTATGTAGTGAAACCAAACAGATATAAGCCAGATTTGTAAATGACACACTGACCCTTTTATAATATACAAAAGAGAGCATATTAGTTCCTTATCTATAAGCCTACATCAATTTCCATTCCACAAACTCACATGACACATAAATAAGGCTCAAATAAACATTTAGTTCTTAAACGTATTTCTACTTACATATATTAGTGTCAGGTTATTGTTATAACCAAAAACAAAATTTGCTTCTTTAAGCAGTTGTAGAGTTATCATTTCAAAAACTTTAAAACAGGTACAAAACCCTATTAGATTTAGTTTCCCTATGTAATAAAACCTAAAGCCAAGAATTACCGTGATAGATAAGAACAGATCAATGTTTTAATAAACACTTATTACTTTTAATGCAGAATTAGATTTTTGATTTATTTATAGCAGTACGTTAATATTTGACCTTAGGGAAAAAATCGTCACATAACTTTAATTGATTGTGTTGACTATAATCACAAGCAAACTTTAAGATTTATCCTCCACAAACCTTGTGTAACTTCGACACTCTATAGTTTATTTTCTCATCTGGAAACACTTCTTATAGTATAATATCTATGCCAAAGTATATTTCCAAACCTATAAGTTTTTATATCTCTTTTCTACTTGTTGGCTATTTCTTAAATCTATATTTTGAAATAATCCTTCTAAATTTATGAATTTTCAAATTACTCCTCTTAATAAGATCAAATACTTTGTTATTTAAGGTACATTTAATTGAAGCACAGCTGAAATCTTTTGTATTCTTTGTATATTGAATTACATCTGTTAGACTTTTAACTTAATAACCTTGTTTTTGATGAAGATCCAGAAACCAATAAATCTTATAAAATCTTTTTACCTATTTACAAGAACACACTTAATAAAACCAAGTATATCACCTTATAGAAACTAAGAAGTCAAGAGTACTCAAATTTACTTAACAGTTGATGTTTTACTATTTTGACTTTGTAAATTAATCAGATGTCTCCTCTAACAAGCACATTTATAAGGATTAATATCATTTATGTTAAATCAACTTTACTTATTTTTAACAGCTATATTTAGGTTACTCATAATCATACAGATTAGGAGAAAGAGTAAAATGGCTAGGTAGTCAGGACCATGGGCCCCATTCAGCCATGTTTAGCCCCATTCAAGCTAACCAGTGGAGAGATTAACAGGCATGCTCAAGACCTTCAAATGCAAAAGACCATGAGGCTTACCTGTAGGAGCAACTCCTTTGTCACAGAGACTGGAAAACTAAAAAGTGAGGGTGAACACAGACTGGCACTAGGGAAGATTTGTTACCTGTTATGCGTAGATTTTAACCAATAATTTCAGTGTTTAGTTTCAATGCCTATTTTACAAGAGTTTAATCGATGATGTTGGTTTTTTTCTTAACACCTGCTTTACATGAATCTTCATCAAGGCTCATACCCAAAGCCAATATAACTCCAGTCTAACACACATCAGACAATATCTGCTTCCAAGTACTCCTCCACTTTGTGGAGACTCTCCTCTCTTAAATAAATCCTACTCCTTTTACTCTTCCTTTCTGTGGTTCTTCATGGATTTCTTTCTTTAAGTCTGTGAGACTATAACCCAGAAGATTGGGGCTGAATTCCTGGGGTGTACTTTCACACCAAGAGCTGCCATACACCCCTCAACAGTAGTGGGGAAAAACTAGGTCTTTGCTGGGTAGCTGCTAACACTATTTTTGGCTGCAGAGATCTGCAGCAGCCCCAATTCCCAATTTGAACTGGGAATAGCCGCAAGCACTAGAAACAGGCTTGTCTGGCTGGTGGAATCTGTAGTAAGCCCAAACTCCATTTGCCAGTAGGAGCAGAGAATCCAGCCTCATCTCAAAATCCCTGCATCAATAAGATCAACATATCAGACAAGTGGAGATAAACAGCAAAAGCCATTTTCCACTCCTGAAGAAAAATCCTAAAAGCAATAACATTACAATTCAAACATTTATAGAAATCAACACGCTACTGACTGACCATCTAGAAAAATATACGGACTAGTAATCTTCAACACACTTTGACTCTTATGTTTAACCAATTTAAATTGTACTCTTTCTAGACATTTAATTCACACGAACTAAAAGTCATTTGGATCCATTTTCTTTTTTATATTGAATTTATGAGCACTCATTTATAAGCCAAATTAGTGCCATGTTAACACAACATATAACACACATGTACACAAACATATAAGATGGGTGTGCACATAAAAAGCCAATAGGAAACAGATTTTAGAGCCTGTCTTTGACTTTTGAATAAAATCAGCAGTTAAAAACCAGGACTAAAATCTAGTGAGATAAAATGAGAATTAGTAAAAAATATATTTAGGTGCACAAAATGAAAGGTGAATTTACAAGTAAAATTGAGATCAAAACTCAAAAAATGAAACGACCATACTCATGCTAGTAAAGGAGCATGTAAACATCTTTAGCATACCAGAGAGCACTTTTGAATTAAAGTTAGAATTAGCCCAAACATTGAATGAATGAAAACTTATGAAATCCTCAGGAAGTGTATTTATTTATTTTTTAAAAAATAAAAAAAAGCTATCTGGAATTTTTCTAATTTCCTTCCTTGTGTCCAAATGAAGAGACAAGAAAACTCTGCAGGAATTAGTGTCTCCTGACACTAATTAGTCTTGGGCCTGTCCTGTCAGCTTCCTAAAGCTGAGTCCCTATTGCATAAGTCCTAAAAGGACAAGAATCTAGGCCTTTTAAGCATCTCAAAAGACTTGGAACCTGGAGCAGCTGGGCTTTCCAGATCCTTTCCATCCATCTCTCCAGTTAGAATCTCAAAGTGCAAGAAAACAGTAAATAGTCCCTTAGACCTCTCAGCCCTTTGAATTTAAAGGTAGCACTTCAAGCATTTTTTTAAAAAAAACTGGTGTAGGCACTAGCTCAAGTAGTTTGCATTTTAGACGCCATCAAGCAGGTAACTAGCAGGCATTTCCTTCCCTTTTTCAAAATAAACTAAGTTGCAAAATTATATTAAAATTTACAGTATTCTCTGGTGGCGAAGAAAATGAGGTTTTTTTCTTGAGCGTTTGTAGGTTATGCAGGCTAGTGGCGGACCTAAAATAACTTGAGAATGAAGCTCCCATCTGGATATAGGGACATTTCCCTTAATGAACAGCTGATGGTCACCAATCCCCTCTTTCATCTATACTTCCTGCTGGATTTATTGCTCCACATGAGCAAGGAGGCAAAGATCTTTGTTTGCCACATGCCAAAGACCTAAGTGAATCCAGTCTCAGTGAACTTTTAATGGTATTCCCTTTGATGCCAGTTTTGTGGATGTTGAGTTCATGTCCTCCTGTAGTTGAAGAATGAAATCAAGAGACAGCAAGGTAGTGGAGAAAACAGATTTTATATAAGAAAAGATAGAAAGAAAAGACCTCTCCAGGAGAAGCGAGTCACAAAACAGAGAACTCAAAGAGGGGATGAGACTAGCTCTTTTAAGATTCTCTTCCCTTGATTAATCATTGCCTTCCTCCTCCATGCCTAGCAGTATGAGAGTGAAATTCTGGTCTGATCTAGTTTTTGTTTCTGTGCCATGAGCATCTTTGTCAGCAGAGGGGAAGTCACTGTCTGTGATACCAGTTTGGTGGAAATTGTGTTCAAGTCCCCCCGAAACAACGAATGAAACTGAGGGAAACTGAAGCAAGCAGAGTAGACAGATTTTATTTTAATAAAATTATAAAAATCAAAGCAAATCAAAGGAACAGACTTCTCCCAGAGTGGGAGAAGGGGACAGAGACCTACAGGTAGTTACTTTGCCCTTTTTATAGGCTGTTCTCCCTTCAATTGATTATCCTCTTCCTTCCCCCAAACCTAGGACAAGGGGGGCAGGAAATTTTGTTAATTCCAGTCTTGGGTTTGTGCCTAGGGAATCAATAGAAAGAAAATTAGCAGAAGAGAGTGTCTGCATCTGGAACCACCTTGCTAGACCCTTATTACTAGCATTGGAGGACATCAAATTGACCTTGATTGACTCAAACATTCTAACTACTCTGACTGCCTAACTTTTCCCCCTATCTCATCTGGACACCCTTCTTGGGGAATGTGAAGCTGATATGCACTTCTGCTTAATTATGGCAGAGCATGCTCTTTGCCCTCTCAGAAAACAATGACCATCAGCTAATTTCCTTCTTATCAACCCACATCATTCTGCCTACACTGGCTTTTTTTTCCTCACCTTGACCACTGTTAAACTTCCAAATATAATGCCCCACAGGAAGTAGAAAAGCAACCTACAGTCAACTATGATTAGGTTGTCCCCTAATCACCCCTCTTGAGGCCAAGGCCTCCCTCTGAATAGAACAACAACAAAAGAGAACAGAATGGGCACTTGCACCAGGGAAATTTGCTCTTTGGCTAAGGGGCACCTCCCTGATGTTGGAGCCTCTGGTGGTCAGGAGCTTTGCCTTTACTTTCATGACTTCTGGCTGGGGCCTCACTCAGCATGAAGAATACTAACTTCTTGATTACTATTTAATCTAAGGAAGGGCATTTGCCATTTAGCTGTGTTTTTACAATTTCCTTACATGTTTCCCTTGTCCTTTTAAGTTTTCAATCTCACAGGACTATGATTTTGTATTATACTCCTCAATTTGAAGTGGGAGGCAAGCCTGTTAGTGCTCTGGGTGAGATCCCCACTAGAGAAAATAAATGATTTGGCTTCCTGAACTAGGAGAGTTGAGAGGTCGTTTAGTCTGGGACTGAACTTTCTGATTTCTTCCTGCCAGATGAGGGTGTTACAAAAGAAAAGTTGTTGAAGCTAGGGGAGCTCTATCTTGGCAATCTCTCACAAAGGGTCCCCTGTTTAAGAGGTGGATATCAGTGACAGACTTAGAGTAAAAGTAACACAGAAGAGGGAGAGACTGCTGGGCTCACACTCTGGGAATTAGTTGATCACCTCTTTCCCAAAGACCATAGATCAGACCAAGACTCTGTCTTAGGATCCAAGGTTCATCAGGTGAGGATGAGTCAGTCAGAAACAAAGAGAGACAGATAGTGGTCAATGCTGGGACCCCTGAGGGCTGTGAGGGTCAGATTCAGAACAAGAGACCTTCTTGAAGCACTGTAGAGCCACTCCAATCAGCCACCTTCAAACTGTCTCAAGCCTTTCTCTGTCTCATGTACTAATTTTCTCCCACAGAAAGGAAACTGGAGCAAATCAGGACTGACATTCCAAAGCCTAGGCAAAAGTGGATCAGTCCTACCTGCCCGTAAGACCAGCAACCATGATAACTGACTGTTAGCTGCCCAGTGTTTAAAGAGAGTTTATCCACTCAGAAAAAAGCAGAGTTACCTTCCTACAAGTTTGCAAAACCCCAATTTGTGAACGGAAGGTTGTGAGGCCCTTTCTCATTAACCACTCCCTGTAAAATATTTCTTTTTCAACAGCTAGAGTCTGATCGGCAAGGGGAAGAGGTGCTCAAGAAGAGAGAGCATTGGAAAAAGTGTGCCTTTGCTCTTACAGAGGTGTATGTTACTGGGGGGTTCTCTCAGCACAGCCCAATAGACTGGCTACTTTTAGTATGCACGTAAGGGCTCTTGGGAGAGGAGGACAGGGAGAAGACTTTGATATTCACGGCAGAGTGGCCTCAGAATCTCTCAGTTGCTTTACTCCTTTGTCCAACTCCTCACGTCCAAAGTTTATCATCTTCTGGGGCAAATGTCTACTAATGCCAGACATGCTCTGAGCTGAGATAGAACAGTTGGAAATGACCTTTATAGAGCCTAATATGCCTGACCTGAAGGCAGGGGACTAGGAACTGTAAAAGGACATGAAATCTATCATCTGAGACTTAAGACTGGCAATTAGGCTAATCGCATTTAAGAGACAGATAGATGCAGTTTCTTGTCCTCCGGAAAGAAAGAGACAGAAAGATACAAGCTGTACCTTGCAGAGAGCTTACCTCAGTGGAGATCTTATCCATGTCCTGGACGTGCCCCAAGCTGATGCCTTTTTGGTTTCATGCCTTTTTTAGAGTAGGATGAAACAGAGGGACACCAGGGCAAGGAGAGCAGAGTTTATTTAAGAAAGGGTAGAAAGAAAAGACCTCTCCAGGAGAAGGGAGCCTTGGAGCCAAGAACTCGAAGAGGGGGTCCATCTTACCTTTCTTTCTTTCTTTTATTTATTTCTTTTTAATAAAGAGAGGACATTGAGAGAGAGAGAGAATCAATTTTTCATTGAGTTTATCAAATGGCATTCATTGCTCACTTAGCTGTGTACATGGGTGCTGGGGTTTGAACCCATACACTCATGCATTCCGGGCAAGCACCATAACCACCAAGCCACTGCTCCAGCCCCTTCACCTTTCTTATAGCTTCTCAAGATTAATCATTGTCTTCCCTCCACCATGCTTGGGAGCAGGGTGCCGAAGCTCTGATTTGTTCTAGTCCTTTGTCCTAGGCTAACCAGCATCTTTATTAGCAGAGGAGATGCCTGTGTCAGGAACACTTTTGTTCATAGAGAGCTTTTTTGGCATTGGGTGGGGGTGGTAGGTCGTAACAGTGGATGCTCTTTGCCCTTGTTAGAAAAAATGACCATCAGCCAATTTTCTCCTTACCAGCCCCATTCACTGATTGCCTAAGTTTTCCCCTCTCAATTGCAGCCATTGTCTGCTTGTTATACTGTGTTTATTCCACCATCAAGAACAGCGTTTGACCTGTAGAAGGCACAAAATAAATATTCAAAATATTCTATGTATATTTGTATAACCAAGGCCAATATTCAATATATTTCCTTTCTTTTAGTTTCACGACATCTAAAGATCTTCATTTCCTAAGTGTTGAACAGACTTTATTTGTGCAATCTGGTGTGGGTCAAGGAGGAAGACATTAGTAGGTGCTTCGCTGTTTCTATACCTGAAGGAGAATCTCTAACTCCTTCTCCATTCATCTAGTTTTATTTTGTACCTCTGTCATTGGAGCTGCAAGAACAAAAATAAAGATTTTTAGTGGCACTGTTTTAATTTGGAGTTATGAATTGTTGGTGAAGTAGATTTCAAAGACTGACTCATTCTCTAGTGGGGTTCTTTTGTGGAAAGCAATCTAGAGAGTCTAATGAAAAGTTCAACTAATATAATTGTACTGATATTAGCCATGCATGGCTTTCCCCAGAGCCCAGTAGATTCCAGTGGATTATTTCTACATTGTGCTCATTTTATAGCTCTGGATTGTTCTCTTGTCCTTGTGGAAAGAACCTCTCAGCGGACTATTGCATCTGTAAATAAAAGCATCACTGTCTTGCCAAACACTGAAAGCACAAACCATATTCAGTGTTTCTCTCCATCTCTTTCAGCCAGCAGACAGAGGACCTTAGAGCCAGAATGTCTAGCTTTTAGATTTCTCTAGGTAGATTAAAATTAAAAACCCAGTTTTATCTTTCTCTGTCTCTAGAGGACCATGTAAAATTCTCTAAATGTTCTTTCTTTGGTCATAATAACTTAGATTGGAATGAAAAGGAAGTATCCTCTCTTTTATCTCATGGACAGGTGGGATTGTGAAAACAGAGTAGATGAACAAGTCTTTCCTTACTGCTGGAATGTTCAAACTTCAAAGGGTATTATTCCTCATCTAATATAGTTCTAGGCTAAGGGGTGTATGAATGAATCATACAATTTCTTCACAGTTCTGCACAGATCAACTAGAAAGTGCCTTGAGGTTGTCACACTTAAAAAAGAATGTCTCCTAGCTTTGCATCCTCTGCAAAAATCTGAGACAACAGGAAAAAGTTACTTTTAGTGTTCTGTCACACACGTGCCCACAAGTAATTTTTTCTTAGATGTTAAATGTAATTTATCAATTCATATAATTATAAAGTAGATGGAAAATGATGATCTCAGTTACTCTTGGAAGTAGATCCAAATGATGCCAACAGGTGGTTAGTCTGTCTCTGTTGTGTGTCTGTCTATATCTCAAGTGTTCTTTCTCATTCATTATTATTATTCCTCTTTTTTAAAGTAGATTTACTCTTTCAGTAAATATCCTGATGGATATTGCCTCTATTATAATGAAAGTCTCGTCCCATATTAGTGTAAAAAGTAATTATCAAAAGGTTTAGATTCTTTTTATAACATCTTTGTAGTCATTAATCTTATGAAATAAACACACTAAAATATTTCTCTGATGTCTTATTTAGCTTTCTAAAAGATTCCATGTCTGACTTGCAAGCCCTTCTGAAACAATATCCTGAATATAAGACTGGTCTACCTTAAGAAATGTGCCTAAGTCAGAGACAATGAGTCACTAAGATAAAAAAAAAAAAAGATTACTATAGAGTATTTTGGGTGAAGATTTCAAAAGCATTGCTAGAAGAAAAAAACTGATAAATATTGTTGGTGGCAAAATTAGCATAGCTACCCCATTTTCATAATGCATGTAGTTCATACTTTTGGATCATTTACTTCTCTTTACCAAATAAATAGCTGAAGGAAAATGATACTGCTATCTTTCTGATGGTTGAACATTTCAAATTCTAAGTGAATACAGTCATTCTTTGGGATACATGAGGGATTGGTTCTGGGGCCCCCATGGAAACCAAAGTACTCAGATGCTCAAATCCTATATAAAATGGCCTAGCATTTTGCACATAACCAATGTACTTTCTCCCATATATTTAAAGACTTTTCTAGATTACTTATAAGACCTAATGCAATGCAGATGCTATGCAAATTGTTGTTATACTGTACTGGTAAGGCAATGATGACACAAAGAAAAGTCTGCACATGTTCACTAGAGACACAATTTATTTTAAAATATTTTTGATTAACATTTAATTGAGTGCACAGGTGTGGAACCCATGGATGTAGAGTGCTGAATGTACATGTAAAGGGAATGAATTAGTGAATGAATTACCTTGATTTATCCATAAAAAGGAAAGAAAATACCAAAGATAACTTTGAACACCCATTTTTGTTTTCTTTCCTATTTGTTTGTTTGTTTGTTTTTGTTTGTCTGGTTCTAAGGATTGAACCTAGGGCCACAAACATGCTAGGCAAGCACTCTGCAGTTGGTCTACATACCTAGCTCTTCTCCTTTTAACAAAGAAGATCTTATATACTTTTGGAATAATTGCATAATTCTCATAAGAAATGTTTAAGTTTACTGAATTATTAAAAGAGGGAAAAATAAACAAATGATATTATTGTGAACAGAGTTTGAAAAATGGATAAATCATGACATTTTATTGTATTAACACATGAACTAAGATGTGCTTACTAATGATTGATGTTGGCTTAATCTATTAAGTGGGAGAAATTAGGTTTGTCAAATGTTCCTTCCGTTGCTTTTTTGTCAAAAATGTGAGGTAAAGCCTCAGAAATCACATCCAATAAAGAGAAAATATTATAAGTATATGTAAAGTGGAAAGTACACCAATATACATTTCACTATTGACAAAATGCAAAAAAAAATGAGTTATGAAACTGTCGCGCTATGTAACTATTTCTGCTGAGAGTCTTATAATGTTGTACACATATATCTGCTAACCGTTAGCCAAAGAAATTATTATGTGACACGCTAAGTATATTAGAAGCAAGAAGTGGAATGTTTTCCCCAGTAAGGGTTCATTTGATAATTTTGCTGTCACCATAGGGAGCTTATTCGTACAACACAGCCTGCGGTGCAGAAGCTAGGTGACCACAGTCCCTCAAGAGAGATAAAATGTGTGCGAAGAAATGAACACCTGCTGGAGTTATTTTTGTTTTGACTAAAGAGGCACTTTGATATTCAGCTATGGGGAGAAATATGCAAGTGAAAAATACAGACAATGATTAAAACCATGTTTCTTTTCCAGTGGGGGTTCTGAGCAAGCTTTATCACTACTTCTGGAGATAAAACAAGAGGGTGTATAACCTTTGTATCCCACTGCCACACCATTAATCTCAACCAGAATAAAGACAGAAGGTCCCAGTATGTGGTACCCATTGAACAGGCATATTTAATAGACCAGGATTTGATTCTGTCACAAACACTAGCATTTGCCAAGTTTAACTGGAAATAAAATCTAATCTTAAAAATAACTGAAATAGGAAAAATGCATAAAACATCTGTTTTCAAACTATTTTAATGGTCATAAATTGAATGAGTCATTTCCTAACTCAATTAATTTGTCTTTGTGAGTTAATGGTCTATGACAACAATTTTTTAATACCAAAATCCATTTTAAGGTGATTCTTATAGTCCTTTAATAAATGATGCATCTCTAGGGAAAAATGCTCTTCTAGATATATCTATGGTATCTGTTTTCTTAGAAATATTCCAGGTGGTTTGCAATATGAATGAACACCTAGTTTTGAATGTTTCATAAATTGTCTAAGTGATATTTTAGTTGGTTCATTTAGCAGATAGCTAACCTTGTAGACTGGGTAGAAGGAAGTAACATTTTAGAATGACTACACTTTGGTCTCCAAGTACTTGATTTTCATAATATCGTTTATTCATCCTATATAGTATTTATTACTATTATCATATTTTCCCTCTCCTGAAAAATAAAAGTCAATGAAAAGCTTTAAATAGATTAAAATAATTTAATTTTAAAAACCTAAGTTTGTAAGAATAAGGATATCGTCCAAAAACTGTGGAAAGATCAATATCCATTGGTTAAAAGTTAAAGATCATCAAGCTACAGCCTTTCTCCAACTTGCACTTTGGCTCTCATTAAAATTTTTTGAAATGTATGCATATTTAAGGAGTTATCTTGGAAATGGAATTCAAGTTTAAACATGACATTCACTTCCATTTCATGTATAACTCATACACATAGCGCGAATGTAATTTTACATATTTTTAGTATGCCTGCATTTTGAAAGTGACTAATCACATGAGGCCAGTTGTAGAAATTTCCACTTTTGGCATCATGTTGATGCTTAAAATGTTCTGGATTTTGGAGCATTTTGGAATTTTAGATATTTGGATTGGAATACTCAGCCTATATTGCTCCATTTACTGTTGCATTTTTGACTGTTCCGGAGTTGAAGGTACTTAGAACAATGCTCTAAAATATGCCACTATGGCATGTTGATTGTATTGAATTAAAGACACAAAAAATATGGCCAATGCAAGAAGGGCTTTCTGATCTTAAAAGCGGGAGATAAAACATCCCTGTGGAAGGTGTCCTCCCATACCTGGAGGAAGATTAACAGCAGTCTCTTTACCAGAGATGAGGAGTTGAAGCAGGAGAAATCTGTACAAACACAACTGAGTTATACTAACCCTTATTTTCCTAGTCACTTTTCAAAATTACCCACCTTATTCAAAGGCTTTTTGTCATATTTCACTATATACTATTCTTGGTCCTATTCAGTCTGTGTGTGTTCAACACTAACTGCTTCTTAGGGTTTCTGTTTCTTTCTGAGAGCCCCATGTGGTACAAAACTTACACTAAATACATTTGCAGGCTTTTCTCTGTAAATCAGTCATGTCAGCTGAAAAATCCAAAAGGCAAAGAGGTCAAGTTTTGTCTTCCCTACAATTTCCAGTGCCATTCATTTTGGTATATTCTTGGAGTTCTTGTGGTGATAACAGTTCTGAGCTTTGGGCCTGGCATAAAGAAAACAATCAAAATTACCTATAGTTGGGGAGGAAGCAGTGACTCAGCTGTTACAGCACTTGCCTAGCATGTGCAAGTATGCAGGTTCAAACATCAGCACCACGTACACAGTGAAGCAACGAAAACATGACAAACTAAATAAAACCCATTCTCTCTCTCTCTCTCTTCTCTCTCTCTCTCTCTCTCACTGTCCCTTTCTCTTAAAACAAAATACATACAGGTATTTCTAGGTATCATTGAAGGTATCTCAATGCACCATCTGCATTAGCCAAGATAGAGCAGGCACATTGATAACACATGGGCATGCTGACTCTCAGGCAACTACGTCAACTGGAGATTTAGATATCCTGACTACTACTACCTTCTAAAGCATGTCCTTCATGATCCCTGGAGGAAGAAGGCTCAAGTGTTTTACTTCTATTCTCAGTTCATTTTCTCGAACTATTATATAGTCTGATGTATACAACCACACTGACAAATAAAGGAGAACATGTATTCAATAAGTAGCCACACTGGCCATGTGGCAAGGAAATGTTCATCTCATTATTAATGCAGCTATTGGATCAACAGTAGTTGTATATGGTAATTTTCTATACTTTGAATAATAAAAGGAATTCAGAAATCAGTAATACTTGTTAAAATTCTGATATGTTCTGGAAAACAGAATATATGAGAATTTAAAATGTACCTTTCTCACTTATTTTTAAATTCTAGGGTATTAATATTTCAAAATTGAAGCCATTATTTCTACTGATTTTTCTGATGGCCCACTCTGTATTCCATCTATCCCCTATTTTAAGGATATTTTTAATGCACACTATATTTTTGAGTTGATACTTGTGTTGTATAATGTTCTGCACTAATTAGAGTATTTATCTTACATTTTACTTTAATTATATTGTTTCTTCAACAAATGTTCACTAATAAATTTGTTATTTAATTATACAAATGGAATGTTAATAAATGTCATTACTATTTTGATAAATTTGCATATATGAACTTTTGAGTTTTTCAGAATTTGAAGAGGATTATTTTTTCCAAATAATGTTAACAGTCAGCATTAAAGAACAATGGATATTCTAAGATTAAGAATGTAGTGGGGGCTGGATTGGTGTCTCTGCAGTTATGGCATTTGCCTGGCATACACAAGGATGCGAGTTCAAACCCCAGCACCATGCACACAATAAAGTATGGGAGCAACGAAAATCAAAAGAAAAAACTAAAGAAAAATTGATTCTCTCTTTCCCTCTCTCACTGTCCCTCTCTCTTAAAAAAAGAAAGAATAAAGTAGTTTTCATATGGCTTTTGAAGACTATCTAAAAGACACTTTTTTCTAAATCTTGATTGACCTACCTACAGCTCTTCATTGCACATAGTGGAAAAGAAAAGAAAATGAGAGAAAGAAGAAAATCAACACAGGTTTTAAACATTGTCTCAGACTACCTAAAATAGTGTACACAGAGACAAAATTACTAGACGGTAATCAAATCTTTTTTTTAATCAGTCTATTTTAAACCAACCTTCAAATTTGCATAAAATTGAAAAACAATATATTCTTTTCATTCTATGGAGAGAATAAGTAATTGTACAGATTCATAAGATTATCTGTGTTCTGAATGATGGTGGTAAAATTTTAATGGTATGTATAATGACAACAATGTTGTGATAACATGTTTTGAGATCTTATTGTATCCTAGTAGTTTTTTAAAGACTTACCATGGATTCCATTTATTAATTAAAACAAACTGATAGAGCTTTTTATAATCCACTTTCATTTTTAAGGAAATGTAGGCATGTACAACAAATAATAGTACGGTGATAATATTGGAAAATATGCAAACAATATACAGTTTAGTCAGCCATAAATGATGTTCCCTTGCAATTTTTAATTCCTAATGCTAAACCCTGAGGCTTTTCACCTAAGGACTAGAGTAGGCAATGCCTTGGAGAATAAATTATTATTAACTTTAATGTCTAAAGCTGACTTTTTAGAGTCCAAATTGAGACAATACTTTAGAAGACTAGGCATAGTGGAGAGAAAGAAGGATATTTTATTTTATTTTTAAATCTCTAGTTCTGTTCCCTTTTGGGGTACTGATCAAGTATTCAACTTGTAGAGATCACCTATAAACAACAGGCAGAGAACAAATAGGTAAGTGCCTATTAAACAGAACACACAGGAGCCTCTTCAGGTAGGTGATTTCTGTGGTTGGGTGGGTTGTAATCTGTAGATTGTGAAGGGCAGATCTGCTTATGAGTCAGTCTAATCTAGGGTTTTAGAAGACCTCACCTGCTCTGGAATTCACCCACCTACCTGGAATTTTCCACTTATTACTGCAGAAGGCTGATCCCAGAGGGAGCCAGTAAGAATGGCCCAAGAAAATGTCACAAATCGGTCTTCTTTCCTTCCTTTCATCCATTTCAAAATTTTCCTCATCAATTCAGAAAAATATTTTATCTCTTCCTTGTTAGGTAGGATGTATTTTCTGTCATGCCCTACATTATCTATATTATGATTTTCAACTAAAATCATATGCTATTTTTCAAATTTGCCACTTTATTTTCCAGATGCAAACTTATCCATTAGCTTCAAATATAAAATTTTTGCAAATTGAAAAGTGCTTTTTTTTTGTCTACTTTCCTTGCTGTAAGTTAAAAGAATCTTACTGAGAATTTCTAGGATATATCTCTGTGTATGAAGCACTATATGGCAATTATCTAATAGATTTAAATCATAAAACAAGTATATCAAAAACTAGTGGTTTAAACTTTTCAAATATTATACTGTATACATGCTAGAAACTTTTAAGTGTTTGGAAAAAAAACTAGCATTCAATTTTTTTTCAGTATTGGTAATTAAACCCATGGCCTCACACATGCTAAGAAAGTGTTCTGCCATTAAGATACATCCTCTTCCTTTTATTTTATTTTATTTTATTTTATTTTATTTTATTTTATTTTATTGTAAGACATGAGATTGCTGAATTGTGCAGGCTGGCCTTAAACTTGCCATCTTCCTGCTTCTGACTCCTGAGTAGCTATGATTACAGGCATGTGTTTACAAATTTTTGATTATTTTGGCTACATCTCTACGAATGCCTAAGGTTGTATGTCACTATACCTTTTCAGGGTTTAATGCAGGAGAATTGACCGCCTTTCGCAATGGTCAGGGGTTTAGCTCCAGCCTCCACTGATGAGTGAAGACATTCCACCCTTCGTTCTCTGGGTTATCCTGATTTAACTCAGCATGATTTCTTCCATAGCCATCCATTTACCTTCAAAGGCTGCAATATCATTGTTTCTAAATGCTGAGTAAAACTCCATGGTATATATGTAACAGGTTTTGGATCCATTCATATAGTGAGGGGCATCTGTGTTGTTTCCATAATTTAGCTATTGTAAATTGAGCTGCTATGAACATAGATTTTGCTCTACCACTGTAATGTGCTGATTCTAAGTCCCTTGGAAAAATACCCAGTAGAGGAATAGCTGGATCATATGGTGGGTTCATCCCTAATTTTTTGAGGATCTCCACACTGTTTTCCAGAGAGGCTGTACCAGTCTGCAGTTCTACCAAAAGTGTGCGAGTGTACCTATCTCTCTCCACAACCCCTCCAGTATCTATTATTGTTTATTTTCTTCATTTTTGCCAATCTGATTGGCATGAGGTAAAATCTTATAGTAGTTTTCATTTGCATTTCTCTGATTACTAGTGATTTAGAGTACTTTCTCATGTATTCATTGGCCCTTTTTTGCTGATGATATGATCTTGTACCTGGAAGATCCAAAAAAACTCCACCAGTAAACTGCTTGAACATATAAACAGATTTAATAAAGTAGCTGGCTAAAAGATCAACACCCATAAATCCATAGCTTTTGTATGCACTAACAATAAAAGCACAAAGGAAGAAATTAGGAAATCAGTCCCATTCACAATATCCTCAAAAAGAATAAAATACTTGGGAATTAATCTAACAAGGGAAGTCAAAGATCTCTACAATGAAAATTATCAGACATTGAAGAATGAAATCCAAGATGACCTAAGAAGATGGAAGGATGTTCAATGCTCTTTGTTAGGCAGAATCAATATAATAAAAAGGGCCATACTGCCAAAAGCACTATATAGATCCAATGCAATCCCCTTTAAGGTAACAATGTCATTCTTTACAAATACAGAAAAGGCAATTCTCAAATTCGTTTGGAACAATAATAAACCCAGAATAGCCAAAACATTACTAAGCAAAAAAGAAGAAACAGGCGGTTTTGCTATATGAGATCTAAAACTATACTATAGAGCTGTAGTAATAAAGAAAGTGGTCATTAGAAACACGTGACCATTAAATTAGAAATTCTGGGTAATGATAATGAACATTGTTGGGAGATTTAAATCTCTACTGATTTTAAATCATGATGAATTCAATGGGTCATTAATTTAGGAAAATTTTCATAATTTTTATTTTATAATATTGTTAGAGTGTGTTTTATCAGAAGCCTAGTATGGACACCATGAATTCTTGTCCAAGAAAACAAAAATATAAATGTGCTAAAAATTAGAAGATTATGATTCAACTGAACATTGGATGATTATGTGTCTATTAGTTTCCTTATTAGTTTGCTTGAGCTGTCACAACAACATACTGCACGTTGGATTTCATAAACAGCAGAAATTTACTTTCCTTCCATCCTGGGAACTACGTCTAAGACCAAAATGCTGGCATGTTGGTTTCTGGTGGGAGCTCTCTCCTGGGCTTGCAGATAGTCCTTTCCTACTGAGTCTTCAATAATAGTTTTCTGTGTGCCCACATGCAAAGGGGAGGAGTGATGGGGGAAGATCTCTGGTGTTTCTTCCTCTTCTCTTAGGGGCACCAGGGATATTGGATAGGTGTTCACCCTTATGATCTATTTTAAACTTAATTACCTGCTCAAAGGTTCTCCTTTCAAATACAGTACAAATGGAGGTTAGGTTTCAACATTTGAATTCTGAGGAGCACATAATTTAACCCGTAGTATCATCCTTGTATCATCCCTTCAAGGTTTTCTGTGAAGTTTAACAATATGGTGGATCTTTTTCCAAAATATATTCATGATTGGTTAAACAAGCAAGTAGCATTGTATTTAAATCTAAGGTATTATACTTTTTTAAATAACTTATTAAAATTATTTTTTTAAGAAACAGCCTATCATTTATGTAGAAATCGAACACTATATTAGTTTCCTATTATTGCTATAACAAACTACCAAAATTTTGTGGCTTAAAACAACATGAATTATTCTTTTACAGTTATGGAAATCAAGTCCAAAGTGGATCTTATGGGCTAGAATCAAGAGGTTGGTAGAGCTGTGTTTCTTCTGGATGTCCTAGGAAAGTATCTATTTTCATTACTTTTATATCTGCCAGAGGCTACATTTTTTTTGGCATGAGTTCTTTTCCTCAATATCTCAATATTTTATATTTTCTCACCCTTTGTTTCTCTCTTTCTGACCTTCATTTCTGTTTTCACATATTCTTTGAATCTTACTCTCCTATTTTCTTTGTAAGGATACTTATATTCTAGAGAGTCTAAGGGTAATCTTCTCATCTCAATATCCCCAACTTCAACCCATCTTCATATTCTCTTTCAACTTAAGGCTACAGCTTATTGGGATCAGTGTGGATATCATAAGAATGCTATCATTTTACTAGGACATTATTCACATAACTTCCTATGAAACATTGCTATTTTATGAAGAATATAAACTATTTTGTTGCTAGAATTCCATGTACTTTTGCTAAGTCAATGAATCTACTGTAATATCTGACCTATTGTGATTATTTTATCTTTCCAAGTTTTAGAGGTAAAAACTGATGTAACTTTGCCTTCTAAATATATTGAAATAAACATTGGATCTTTCATTACAAGTAACCAGAAACAACTTTAAAACATATTCTTCGGGCTGGAATAGGGGCTCAGTGGTTACAGCGCTTGCCTGGTATTTGTGAGAATGTGGGTTTGAACCTCAGCAACACATTCACAACTAAATGTCGGAGCAATGAAAACCACATGAAAAACTAAATAAAAAATTGATTCTTTCTTTCTCTCTCACTGTCCCTCTCTCTCTTTAAAAACAAAACAAAACAAAATAAAAAAAATGCTCTTTTACAAATCAGACTATACAACCACAGGTTCAATAAACTCTTTAATTCACTTTTTAAATGTGAGATCATTTAAATGAGGCAAAGACAGCCTCTGTATATTGTTCACTGTATGGTTTATTTTTTCACTTCAAGTTTTAGTTTGTTACTTCAAATGTCTGTCAGCAGTAATCTCAAATAATTACACATATAATTGTTTTAAAAATAGTCAAATTAGAAGATTTTAGCTGTTTAGAACCTGCTTGTATTTCCTATCCCTAAAACCTCACTCTACAGCTGCTAATCTCTGGTAATATAGAGCCTTGCTATGATAAGGCCTCAGGCTGCTATTGCTCTTCAGAATTCTCCAACTCAAGATTTGCCACTATGCCCAACATCACCTTCCTCTGGGATCCTCCTCTCTCAGGTCTTCTGCTTGATTAGCCTTAAACCCCTGAAGGCTATAATGTCCCATCTCATTCACCAGAAATTCTTTGATTTCAGATTTTGTAGCACTGTACTTTTCTCAGTACTAATTTATCTGGTAGGAAAATTGCAACCATCTCTTTACATAAATGTTTATACCAAAATAATATTTAGTATTTAAAATATTATTAACTATTATTAACTGAATTTTAGCAAATGTCAGATATTTTACAAGGCAGTTTTGAAAATATGTCATTTACTTTAATTATCATGATAATGAAATAAGGTAGGTGCTATTAGCTCCATTTACTCCTAGAGAAAATGAAATTTAGAAAAGTTAGATAAACTGTCCAAAACAAGGTATAAATCAATTGAGCCATGGTTAAATCAAGATTATCTGATAATAAAATATGTTTAGTTTTATTCTCCTTTCACAACGCTGTGTTGTTCTTGTGCTATTTTTTATTATTTTACACTTGTTTTATGATTTGTCTTGTTTCACTAATCTGTTTTTCAATTTTTTGTGGTCCATAACACTATGCAATATATTTTCCTTCACTGATGACAGAAAAAGAAAGAGAGAGAGAGAAAGAGAGAGAAAGAGAACCTTCTTGAGAGTATTACAGTAAATCTGGAGAAAATAATTATTTTATTTTGGTCCTTTCATTCTACTTAATATGCTCTCCACATACGATTTCCTTTAAAATGACTTTTAGTTAATCAAATTCTCAGTTATTAAAAATACATACTATGTACATATCTGAGATAAGTGAAAAGTGAATATGTTGCTGCACATTAAGATATACAAATATCCTAAGAGGGTATCTCTCACAGATATTTATGCCAGGAAGTCATAGAGGGATTATTGTTCATCAGAATTTTCAGTGATGTAAGTATGCCACTTGCTAAACTATGTTAAGTAGTGAAATGCATATTTTGTTTTGTAATTGATCTAAGTTAGAACTTACTGATTGGAGAAATCAGTGAGGAATGAATTATATTTGCAGACAGCAGTCATTAGGTTCTAGGACAGGCTCATGAAATGTAGTTCTTAAAAAGGCCATATACAAGGTAGCATGCAAGAAAAATTGTGTCCTAAGTGTTTGAACCACACATTAAACTCTCAGTAATACTGAGAGAAACACCAGAATAATGATGTATTAGTTTTAATAAGGAGTAAAACTATAACTTGGAACAGTGTATTTGTATCAACAAATGTCAAGGACAAATACAATCAGAAAAAGTTAACACTTTTGAGCTGCTATGAAAATTCAAGAACATAGAGATAGAAATACTCAAAAATACATAACGAGTACTTTAACAGAAAGCATATTTTTATGTGAATGAAAAGCAACATATTGAACAAAATCTCACTATAAGGAGAATGGGTTATGTTGACTCTTTGTAGCATTAGGTTAAGTGAGCTAGCCTGACATAAGATGATAGATGTTGTTATGGAAATAAGTAATAAATAATATTTTTGTCTCCTGTGGTTTATATTTATTTTGTGATAGCCTGGGCTTTATAATGAGAAATTTTCCCTTTCCCTTGATAATGCATCCACTTTCTTAGGCAATGGCTAAATAAAACACTGAAGACAAACACCTCTCTCTTCATGTTTTTTCCTTTTGATAAAATATATCCTTCAAGTTTGTATTAGTGTCATGACTGGAGTCCTTTCATCCAAGGATGCAAATCCTTTCTTAAATATTTAGTTCTCAGAGAGCAATCTCACTTTCCTTATTTCCCAGCTTCACTGGTAACTTACTGAACCTCCCTCCAAAGTTTATCAAACCAGTGCTTTGATCCATTAAAGAGTGACAAGAATTTCATGAGATAAGAATCTTGAACTCACAGAAAATATATGTCACTTGTTACATGCTGCTTTGGCAGACTTAAATGAATGATTTATGCCTATTTATTTTATTTGAATTTTTCCATTAAAGTTTCCCCTGCATTATTCATTTTAGTATTTTTAGGAGTACCTGTTAGTGTGTCTTGTCCTTAGTATACACTCAATAAATCATTGCAGAACTAAATTGAAAATCAACAAAAGCATTGTTAGCCACTGTCAAAAGCTGAAGTAGATACAAGCATGATCTTTCACACATTTTGATATTTCATAGAAGTTGAAATGAAATGGCATTTATAGTTCAGTGCAAATAGAGTGAATCACAATTCAGATAATATTAATAAATCACAATTTTAATATTTTGTCTTGCTACTAATGGAAGTAAATATCTAACAAAGTTTTAGGAAATATACAATTTTTGAACTTTAGGTTAGAAAAATGAACATACACATATGTGGCCCTGTGTATCGTCAGTTTCCATGAATTCAATGAACGATGGATTCCAAATATTTTTAAAATTGTGTCTGTCCTGAAAATGTGCATATTTTCTTCTTTGTTTTTGGTTTTGATAGTGCTGGAGATTAAATCCAGGGCCTCAAATACACACGCTCAGCAGATACTCTATCACTGAGGTACATAGCCAGCCCTATTCTTTTATTTTCTTGTCATTTTTTATTAACCAATACTGTATAACAACTATTTTACACAGTATTGATACTGTATTAGGTATAATAGGTAAACTACAAATGATTTAAAGTATGCAAGAGGATGTATAGAGGTTACGTGCTAAGATCATGACACTTTATATAAGAAATTTGAGCATCCATGAATTCTCCTATTCATAGGGATTCCTGGAATTAATCTCCCTGAAGGTACTATAGTATATATGTTTTAGAAGAATATTTTTCTCCATGAAAAGCATTGTCAGTTCAGATTCCTTATGTTTGTATGAGATTTAATTTCCAAAGTGTATGAAATGAAATTTGAAAAGATTATAATCAGTATACTTTCATCATAAAGATTTATCTTTGTGGTTATTGAGGGTAAGAGCATTGAAACATTGAGAATTGGGAAGGGGACAATGATTTAGGGTGAAAACCTTTTGATTCTGTTAACAATTAAGAGATTTGCAGAGTGAGAAGTATGATAAATGACTGCTCCACAGCTTTACCCACAGTTGACCTTTATTATGTGATGCAGGAAGAGTCTAAAGAAACTGGTTTCCAAAATGTACAGCTCACTGCCAGAAAGTTTGAATTTCATTTCCTGAAATGCCATTGGAATAAGGCGTATATTCGTTATTAAAGGATTTCTTATTGTAGCAGGACAAATGTGTAAGTGTGTGACATTCAGCAAAAATAACTTCTGAAGACTCAGATCTGGTTTTGGAAACCAATATACACTATAAAGTGAAAACGGGAATGGTATGGCCTTGTATGCTCTGACTCACAAATCCCCAGAATCTTGTTCCACGAGGGAATCCTGTCACTGGAGCTAACTACCGATGCCATGGAAAATTAATAAAAGACCCAGCAACAGCAAGAGGCTCTCAAGGTGAGGTGGTGCTGTAGTTTTATTACCTTAACAGTGCCTGTATAATAAAACCATTACAGAGCCTCAGTAAATATTGTAAATCACACATTCCCACCTATAAAAGTTCATAATGAACTGAGTGTAAATATCAGTAAAATATATGAAAAACAAAACTACTCATATGCATATGGTTTATTAATGAAGATGGAAGTTTATTCTTGACTTCTCTAGGGTGCTGCTTAAAATGCTGTTGGCAGCAGAAAAAAAAAAAAAAAAACACACTGATGAAAAGTAATGGAAAACGAAGGACCGGAAAGCAGTGAGACCTCATTCTGGCAGTGCTGTTGCTAACTTACAGAAAACATCATGTCAGTTTCTTCAGAACATAGCATTTCTCAACTTTTGTTATTTTAAATATTTGCTTGCATTATTGAAGCAGTCTGTTGCTTATGCAGTAGTAATCTCTATAGAGATTTCATGTATGCAGACCCCACAATTTTTTAACCGTATGTTCCACTGTATTGCATTATCTAGGAATAATCCTGATGAACCTATTCTCATTATAATATTTTTTCTTTTGCTAGTATTATTTTCTTAGTGGGTACAGGACCAGATGTAGTCACTGCAGTGTGAGTATAGCAATTTTTCCCTGCATAACATATAAATATAAGGCCATGGGTCAAGCAGATCCATAGTCCATGAGAACCTTTTGGAACCATTTTGTAACCATGAGTGGAATTCATGATAAAGTCAACATTTCATGTTGGTGTAAAGAGAAATGAAAAAAAAAAAAGGAGTCCTTGATAATTAATGCTGATAAACTGAGGAATCAACATAGCTTTCAATTTCTTCTCACGAGAGATGATAAATTTTCCCAACATTTAAGATAGTTTAATAAGAGTTTTCTTCTTCATCATCATCTTCCTCTCCCTCTCCTTCTCCCTCTTCCTCCTCTCCTCTCCATCTCCTTCTCCCTCTCCCTCCTTTCTCTCTCCCTCTCCCTCCTCTTTATCTCTCTCTCCCTCTTACTCTTCCTCTCCCACTCCCATTCCTCCTCCTCCTCCTCCTTCTCCTCCTTCTTCTCCTTCTCCTTCTTCTTTCTTCTTCTTCTTCTATTAACACTTGCCATTGAAATTAGCCTCCCTGAAAGATACAGCAAGACTTTTAGGGAGAAATCACAATTTATAAGAAATACTAATTTCAAAAACAGATAGTTAAACAGTGTTAGCAGTCTGTGATATCCTTATATCCTCAATAAAATGAAAGAACAATGGTTAGGCCTATCTGGATTATATGACAACAGATTTACATTGCTTATATACCACATTTTTTTCTACAAGTTATTTTTATAGCATACATTATTTAAATTTTCATTAATTCATCATTTTTTCATTTGTGGAAATTAAGAAAACGGCAAAAAAATCTTCAGATACTAAATACTTCAGATACTAAATACTTCAGATACTAAATAGACATTTTTAAATAGAATTTGAGAAAATGTGATTTTTTTGTTTACTTTCAGAAATGTTATAGTTGGTATTTTTCCCTAAATTCTAAATTTTAATGTGGAAAATGAAAGAATGAGTTTAATGAACATTTTTCCCAAGTGATAATTTTACAGTGGTATACCATTTTTCTTTGTTTATAGATATGTTTAGGCCAACAAACTTGCATAATTTTAACAAGTGGATTATCAGTAATTATATCATAGTTACTTTTGTATACAGGTATAGGAAACTTGGTAACAGTAAGTTCAAAAGAGAGAGGTTGACTACTTATGATAATTCTCAGACTAATAGCCTAAAGTTTCAGTTGAATTCACAGACCATGCAACCGGGAAATTACACAGGCCATGACCTATGATGGATTCAAGATTTTTCAGTCTACAATTTTCTTAAACTATTTTCAATTAAAATATCAAAATTGACAAATGCGCCAAAAAAGAAAATTTTATGTATGCAAGACAATATAGTTTATAATTTTAATTCAAAAGTTTTTAAAATTCTGATTAAATGTTTTTCATTAATATTATACCAAAAATTATCTGCAGTTAATAGCTATAAAATATTCATATAAATAATGTAGACAGTGGTCTTAATTTAACATTTCCAATTTAAGAATTTTAAAAGGGTGCAAAAGGATAAAAAATTGGCTATTTATTCTGTCAATCATTAACTACTGAGCATCCAATCTCTCTACCTATCTGTATATCTCAAACACCATGCTAAGTGCTGATGATCTAAATACATTATTTTGAAACATGAAAAAAATCTATGAATCTAGATAATCAACATAAGCAAAATGCTAATTTTAAAAACCATTACAGAACATGGTAAGTGCTCTGCATAAGCTAATGAAACAACTTCTGTTAAACTTTTATTTATAATGTGGAAGGACTGGGATTTAGTAAAAGGGGGTTTACTTCAATAGGTTTTGCAAAGGAAGGCCAGTTGCAGAAATGGCCTCTTTGGGAATCAGATAGTAAAATGTAGTTAATTATTCAGGAGCAGAGGGATTAATCCAGGATGTGTGAAAGGTCTGGAGCAGGAAGGACCCTATGCTGTTTGACCATAAAGGTGTTTTCTGTGGATGAAACATAGTTCTTAAACTTCTATTAGGTTCATTCTCTCCCTCTCTCTTCCTTTTTTCAATTATTTCTCTCTTTCTCATTACAGTAATAACTGAAAGCCATGCCAGTCTGATTTTTATGGTAATTCTATGATCAAGGTCTTAGTGTTTTTCGTCCAACTTTATTAAGGCGTTATGGACAAGATATAAGGTATAAATGAGAAGTTGAATAGTCTTGGGCCAAGAAAAGTCATCTCCCTGAACCTTTAATTAATTCTCAAATACATGACCCTTTTTATATTTTAATACTCATTTTTCTTTATGTCTCATTTTCCAATTAATCTTGAATCCATGCTTAAAATTCTAGCCTGAATTTTGTTCTTCCTTACCAGGTTTTCACAGTATGTTTCTATGTATGCCTTGAGCAGTAAGAGTACTTTAAATATGGATGGATTTGAACCTGCAGGGGTTCATAGACGAGATCTTACCTATCCAATCTAAGAAGTTATACTTGTCACTGAGGTCTTTATTATTTCAAAGACAATGTTAAGTACACAAGCTTTGAAGTTCAACTTCTGTGAGTTTGAATTTAACATCTGACCCTTAGTTGTTAGACAATCTTGTGCAAATTTTAGACCTCTATCTGTTTTCTTCATCTTTGAGTTATGATAATAGTCTACACTACAGGGGAGTTATAAAGAAAATGACCAGTTTAGTGGTTGTTAAAAGAGGAAGTGTTCAACCATGGTATTAATTTCTTAATTGACTAATTAGTTGTGTTTTAGACTACACTATAATTTCTGCAGTTTTTATCCCTCTTTAAGAATATACTCCATTTTATAATTGTCAGAGCATTTCAGTAATCCACTGCTTGCTGAAAAATATACATTGCTTTTTATATAATGTTTACAATTATTTGCAATATTGAACAATCTGCTGATGCTTTTATAGGGGAGAGGGTGGTGCCAAATACAAACAGTTGCTAAAATTTTAATTGTAACAGACATCACTTTAATTATATTAATCAATTAATAAATATCTATTAAATACCTATTAAACAACTAGAAAATTGTTATATTGTATGGAATCATTATGAAAAAAATAGTCGTTTCAGATGGAATCACCATATATACATAAGTGTATTCATTCCCCAATCTAATAAATATAATTGAACACCTACTATGAACTTGATATTAGGTAAATTCTGGTGGGGAAAAATCTTTCACTGTGTCTCTTTCCCATTCTTACTCTTTCTTCCCATTGTCATAGCAGAAGATTTGTTTGGCACAAGTCTACATGGCTAGGAAATTGATTATAGAGTGAGTTATTTATTAAGAAAAATCATTAGGGTTAAGGGTTTTTCTTTATAAAAGAAAGTAGTTATACATTTATGGAAAAAGAAGAGGAATGCAAAACAAACCTGAGGTGTTGAATTTGGATTAGAAGTACCTGTATGAAATGATGGTTTTAGATTGATAGATCTAAATGACTATAGAGATGGCCATGGAGAATCATGTGAATACCTAAGATTAAAAAAAACAATGGAATTTTGATTTAATGTGGAATGGCAATGAATAAATACATACAGAATGAGAAATGCAATTGGAAAATCACTGTTTGGAAATTAGTGTACTAATAGATGTTTCAGGCAAGTACCATGGATTTTAAAATATAAGAGTAAAGTGGCACTGTTGTGGAGTGCTTGCCTGGCATGTGCAAGGATCCAGTTCAAACTCCAGCACCACATATACAACTAAGTATCAGAAAAAAAGGATGAAAAAATAAATAGAAATTAACTCTCTCTTTTAAAAAAATGTGAGTAAAAGTTTTGTGAAGAAAAGTACATTTTCTATTTACATAACAGTTGTCAATTACTTGTTAAAATGTGCTAAATAATTTTACAGAGAAAGAACTTTGTAGTCACCATCTAGAGATACAATTTAGCATGATGGGCCATGATACAAAATAACAATTCAGTATTCTCTGTATGATATGCTGAGAACTCAGCAGTCCTGTGATTTTTCTGGCAAAAATTTGTGATAGTAGTTTTATTTTGAGGAAACATCACAGTAACCTGAATTGAAGGATACTACAAAGTTATTTGTTCTAAGTTTTTGTTTATTAAAAAAAAAACCTTCAAAATGTCTCCCCAAATGGCTTTCTTATAACTTTATTTTATTAGTAAATAAAAAAGTTAAAAAAAAACCAAAAAGAAAGCAATGGATAAATAATTATAATATGAGAATTACCATGAAGTCGACACCCAAAGACTCATGTGGTAGGGGGGTGTGTATAATGGGTACATGGCCAGGAAAAGGAGAAGGAAACAGTATGCATACTGCTGGGATCTAAGTCAGGAGGAAAGATTAACGGTGGGAGAGGAGCATTCCAGACAGAGGGCATAGCATAGGCAAAGGGCCTGCGGCAGGAGTTCAATCTATTCAAAGCAGTGAAAGACTCAGTGCAGTTGGAGACAGAACATAACAGCACAAATTGTTGAGTTTTCTAGCAGAAACTGCAATGTCAGACTAAGTTGGAAACTGCAGTAATAATGACACCCTTTCTTGACATCATCCCAATTCCTATCCTGCTTCTGTGCCTTTATTAATTCTATCTGGGAGTGTTGCTTTAACAAATAGTCTATGTCTGAATCCTTGGCTCAAAGTCGTTTTGGGAGATTAACAAATCAAGTCTCAAGTCCTCTGAATAAAAACGTACAGAATGCAGGAATGCAGTATTGTTTCCAAGGTATTATAAAGTGTCAGAAAGCATTAGGTGATTAATGAATCATAGACTTCTTAACGCAAAGTCCAAAGTGAGCCAGATAAAAGTCATAGACACACAATTGTACAGCTGAGAGAAGCACCTCTGAAACCATCTAATGAAAGCTTCTCATTTTACCCATCAACTGAGCCTCCAGCAATTTGTGTATTCCTATCAGGTGCTTTTCAGGAAGGTCATATTTTATGACTCAGCAACCGTCTTTTCATGGAATATAGCCTAGGTAAGTAGTCATAAACTACTTATGAATAGAGATTTATAAATACAGATTTTCACTGGACTATTATATAGAATAGTAAAAAATGTGGAAGCCATCTAAATGTTCAAAATATGAGAAAGGGTAAACATATAATAGAATATGGATTGGCTATTTATTCATCTAATAAAAAGGGTACTTTAGAAGAATATTTAAGAGATGTGAAAAGGCTCCTGAGTTGAAATGGAAAAAAGTGTGTAAACAGGCACATTCATTAGGACAAAAGAATGGAAGGACTATATCAAATATTAACAGTGGTTATCTCTAGGTGTGTGATTTATATTTTATTTTTATACCATTATTCATTTTCAGACTTTCCAGAGTAAGTATATATTACTTTTATCAGCATTTATTCTTTAAAAGGTATATAAATTAAGTCCTCCAGAATTGAAATGACAGGTCCCGAGGTCAAACAGACACATCATTCTGGAACTAGAATCTGAGAATTCTACTCTCCCACAATACCATGAAGCTTTTTAGTTGACCAGAGAACTTCAAAAATGAATTGGTTCTTTCAGCATTGTCATAGTCTGTTTTGTACAGCTATAAAAGAGTATCACAGACTGGTAATTTATACAGAAAGTAAATTAATTTCTCACAATTCTGGGCTGGGAAGTCTAATGTCAAGGTGCTGAGGGCTTTCTGGCTATGTCATCCCGTAGCAGCTGGCCTAGAGTGGTGAAATATGCACACCCAAGATAGCTTGCTTCCGGTACAAAGTTCCTTCTATGGTAAAAACGGTGGCATTAATACATTCCTGAGGACTGAGCTCTCATAGCCTAATCAATCAAAAGCCCCACCTCTTGGTACTTTTCATTGGCAATTAAATTGCAATGCATGTTGGAGGGGGCCCTCAAGCCATAGCAAATTCCAGAGAGTTAACTTCATGGCATTGGTGGGCTTAGTGATTAGAACCGAAGCTTCCAGGTCCTCCTTCCTGCCTTCCTCCACCTTCTCTATTTGTTTTTGCTTCCTTTCACTTCTTGACTCAGTTTCTGCCTTGCATCTTCCACACCAAGCTGTTTTGTGCAGACTTTCTTTTTGTTTTAAATGGAGGATGTAATTTTTCCTGTTAATGTGAAAAACTTTGTGATCATTTTAGAGAAAGAACTTTCTTGTCTAAACAGTAACTTAAAGAACTTAGTTTACTTAAGCAAGTAAAAATATACATTGCTTAATATAGATATTTAAAATGAACATGCATTTGTCTCTTCCAAAGTGTTTTCCATTCTATTCTCTTGAAAGGAAACACACACACACACACACACACACACACACACACACATACACACGTTAAAAAGCTGAAAAAAGAAATTAAATTTTTCTATTGATTTATGGTTATTTTGCCCAAATATTAGCTTAACATTCATGGTTTAGAGTAAAATTATCAATTGAGGACTGTTAGCTCATACCTTAATATCTAAACATTAAAAAGCATTACAATAAATCTCAAACTTTAAGAAATGCTCTTTGATAGTGTTGAAAAAATAGCTTTAAAAATGGAATTTTTGTGTCTAAGTAGAGAGTGACAAGAGTCACCTCATTCCTCTGCTCTTCCTGGCTATACTCCAGTGCCCACTGGAGAAGATCTTCTGCACACACAGTGGCCACCAAGCCATGTGTTTAAACTACATCCATACCACCTCAAATAGCCTCTCCCCTGGCCCTTTCATGATCTGCTCTCCAGAGAGAAGACCCATAAATGTCTAAGAAGTCTGCATATTTGAAAATGAAGGTGTAATGACATACAACCTAAGGCATTCAGAGAGATGCATTGGAAAGGAGGGGGAAAGGATAAGGGTGGGTAATTGGGGGGCTCATGGGGGTAAATCTAATTTTCAGAATATATATAGGCATATATATATACATATATATTATTTCATTAGAAGCTTGTTTGATTGTTCAACAAATAATTTTTTAATAAAAACACATCTTAAAAAAAAGAAAATGAAATTCTGGGGCCCCACGTATTCAAAACATGGCCATGTCTTGTTGGCCCTCTGAATCCCTTGATCCATGGGGCACACAACTAAAAGAGGGACACAGTTAGTCTTTCTGATATGTGAAGCCAAGGTCACAGTAATTTTGTCCAAGTTTTAAAGTGAAGAATTTTTTCATTTACACCTGTGCCGGATGGACCTCGTCCCATATATTTTTATTTTGCTTTCTTTTAACCTCAAAGGCAACATTTGTAAAAGTTATAATATCACAACCAGGATATGAATATTGGCACTAATCCTGTCTAAATTTTCTGAGCTTTGCTTATACTTATTTCATGTATGAATTTAGTCCTATGATTTTTATATCATGGGTATTAATCCCTCGGGGCTGCAATAATAAAATACCACAGACTGGGTAGATTGAATAATATATTTTTTCTTGTGGTTCTGAAGGCCAGCAATACAAAAATCATGGTGGCTGGTTAAGGAAAGTCTGCTCCTATGCCATCACAGAGCCTTCCTTCTGTGTGCATGTGATTATAGGAACAAGGGAAGATGAGAACAAGAGAGAGCGAGAGTAGAGAGAGCGAGCTGGTTCCAGTGTTTCCTCTGCTTCTTACAAGAAAATCAGTGCTCTCAGACTAAGGCCCTCTCACTGTGACCGCCCTTAACCCCCAGTACCTGCTTATAGGTCTTATCTTCAAATGTAATCACATTGAGTGTTAAGGCTTCAGCTTATGAATTTCAAGGGAATTGGAAGGGGTAAAACTCAGTCCAAAGTATTGTGTAGGATCCATGAAGTTCAACACCATCCCAATCAAGATAAGGGTTGCATCAACACAAATGTCTCTTTCATAAGCACAGACCTCCCTCTTCTTGTGTGTCTCTCAATAACCAATATTCTATTTTTTTTCTTATCTATAATACTGCCATTTTGAACTGTGAAACATATGAAATCATACACTGTAATTTTTTCAGCTTGACACTTTGGATTCTTAGATGATTTACTTTATTTGCTTTTTTTTAAGAGAGAAAGAAAAATAGAATAAAGTTTTTTATCTATATTTTCATCTGGCCTTTATTTCTCCAACACTAAGTTGTGTATGTGCTGGGGTTTGATCCAACATTCTCACAAATACCCGACACGTGCTCCAACTGTTAAGCCACCACTCCAGACCCTTTTGTTTGCTTTTAAGAACATAAAATAATAAATTATTAATTTTAACCATAACCAATGAAAGCCAGAAAATAGGCCACAATATGATCCTTGCAGTCTTTTTCAAAAATAGTTTCTTAAAAGATATTGCAACATTTAACCTATGAGATAAGAACACTGAAAGACTTTGCCTTGTGACAACTGACGTCATTGCTATGTCAGTCTTCTAAGGGGCTATTTCATTGTTCTGTGTTTTCTATTATTTTGTTCTATTTTAGTACATTTGGGTATAATTTATGAGCAATTATTAAAAAGCAACAACCATGATTAATAGTAATGATTAGCAGCCTAAGTAGTAAGGTAATAAAATATAAAAATGTTTCAGGAGAAGAAAAAAAATATCACTAAGATGCTATAGTGTTATCAGATTTATATAAGCTGCAAGTGGATCTTTATGGTAATTTCAAGATACAATTAATTCATTCTATTAAAAATAAGTATTTTTCTTTCAAATCCTAATAAAAATAAAATTTGTGGAATGTATATTCTTGGATCTAGTAAAAACTTCTCATAAAAGAACAGAAAAATGGAAAATGGGTCTATTGGAGCTTGACATTTCGTGGAGAGTTAACGGAGAGATAGCCTTAACTGGTTTACAATTGAAGAGTAGGAAACAGAAAACTCCAGCAGAGAAACATAGCGTGAGGGATGGAGATTTGCAAATGATAAACTGGATTTAAGTCTATAGTACAGTTTAGAGTAATAATAATTCAAATATTATTGAAATGTTTGAAAAACATTGGACTCATTGAGTGCTTTGAAGTTGTACATATTTTTAAATCTTTAGTTTCAAATGATATAAATTTTAAAATACATTTAATTCTAATATCAACATTTGGAAATAAAACTGTCACTTTATTCTGTAATTCTTGCAAATACTATATAAAGAACTAAAGGATTTAATTCTCACCCATCCTTTTAGAAATAAGGAAAATTTCTCCCTTGAAAATCAGAAGTATTTCCCTTTTCTTTTTCTCTATAACTATTATATCCTATCCATTTTGCTCACAAAATTTAGTATAAATTTTAGTCAACTTTGACTGAATGATTTCTAGTAATAATGTCTATAATTTTTCAACTATTTATTATATTTGCTTATAGTTAAATATATAATTTTGACATGAGAGTTACATTAAACCTGTTTATGAAAAGAATATTGCATAAAAGCTATCTTAAGAAATTGGCAGATGCTTCTCAAATTTACACTGTGATAATATTAATGGACTAATGGACCAAAAAAGATTATTTGAAAAATAGATAATAGCTGTTAATTGCAGCCATGGTCCTATTCATACCGATTCTTATTATTGCATCCATTTCCATATTGTGATATTTGATAATGATTCCTTAATATTTTACTGATGCTTTTTTTATATTTACATAAAACATCTGTTGTTTTGCTTAAATGTACAGAATTTTAAAAGCAGAATAATGTTTTAGTCAGCTTTTTCATTTCTGTGACTATAAGACCCAACAAGAACAATTTTAGGAGGAAAGGTTTATTTTGGAGCGCAGTTTCAGAGGCCTTAGCCCATGGAAGGCAGGCTCCATTCCTCAGAGCTTCAGGAGAGGCCAAACATCACAGAAGAAGAGTGTGACAGAGGGAGGTTTAATTTTGAAAATTCAACCTCACTCATAGAAAGAAGCAACCAAATATATACTAATAGATGAGCAAAAGGAAATTTAATACAGTAGTGGAAGTACAATGGGAGAGGAGAGGGAGAAAAGTAGGGAAAAGTGGGGGATCATAAACTGAAATCAAATTTCATATATATGTGAGTTGTTTGGAACAAACTCAAATATGTATAATTATACAGTTGTAATTTTAAAAAATATATTTCTGTACTGGGGATGTATCTCAATGTTAGAGTGCTTGCCTAACATGTACAAGACTCTGGATTGAATCCCCAGTACTGGATAAAAGAGCATTTTTTTGAAAAAAATCCAATCTCAATATATAGACTCAAAAGTAAAGAAAGATGTGAACAATTAGATTACCTTAGATTTTTTTCTTGGAAAAAGAAAATTTAGTGTTACAATAAAAAAGTTTTATTTAAAAGGAAATCTAAATAGTTAGGCAAAGTGAATTCTAGTGAAATAAATTCTATACTTTGCAAAGATAATACAGTGGAAAACAATAAACATTTTTACCAATAAGAGAGTTTTGAGATGAGGCTGGATTCTCTGCTCCCATTGGCAAATCAAGTCTGGGCTCATTGCAGATCTTTCCAGTCAAAATAGCCCATTTCTAGTTTTTGCAGCTATTCCCAGTTAAAATTGGAAATTTAGGCTGGCTGCAGGTTGTTGCAACCAAAATAGCGTTAGCAGCTACCTAGCTAGGAGCTGGGTTTTTCTCCTGGCTAATGTTGAGCAATGCATTGCAGCTTTTGGTATGGAAATACATCCCAGGAATTCAGTGCCAATCTTCTTCTGGGTTCTTCTCTTGTGAATTTGAAGAATAAAATACATGGACAACCACAGAAGGGAAGAAAAAAAGAAATAGGATTTATTTAAGGAAGGTGAGTAGATTCTCCTCAAAGCAGAGGGATACCTGGAAGCAGGATACCATCTTAGGTGTGTTAGGACAGGGTTTATAATTGGTTTTGGGTATGAACCTTGATTAAGATGCATGTAAGGCAGACATTGAGAAAAGCACCTCTCCTTTTAGATAGACTAAAGACTCTAATCTCTGAAACATGCAAATATTATGAGTGGCAAAAGGAGCTCTGTGAATGTAATTAAGCATACAGACCTGAAATGCAGATATTACTTGTTTATCCTGTGGATCTATACTAATCAAAAGTCCTTAAAGCAGAGAAATTTCTGAAGTATGATTATAATTTGATGTAAAACCAGAAAATCTGCAGAGAAACGTGATGTCAGAACAATGTGACCTGTGTCAGTGTGAACCTTGAGGATGGAGGGAGGAAGCTCGAAGCGAAGGAACACAGACAACCTTTAGACTAGGGAATGGGCTGTTTGCATAAAGCTTTCAGAAAGAGACCCATTCTACCAAGACCTTGATTTTAGTCACGTGAGACTTACATTAGATTCCTGACTTTTGGGAATGTAAAGTCACAGATTTTTATTGTTTTAAGTCACAAGATTTGTGGCCATTTGATACAGCTACATTGGAAAACTAACGTAGTCACTATAAAGATATGATTGAATAATAACAGAAAAAGCACTTTTTTTTGGCAAGTGTTTCATTGGGTAGTGCCACCATTTCCTTCAGCTTAACAGCTTCTTCATAAAAATCGTATAATCTTATTAACAGTATTATAGATTCTTCTTACAAAAAAGGCATTACTAACATCATAATAGCATGCATTTAAAAATAATATAATTCCAAGAACAATGACAACAACAAAAACCAGCAACTGAACTTTTCAGTCTCTGAAAGAAGTACAATCCATTAATGCATTAGACAATGAAATATATTTACAAGTTATTTTAAATGCTTTGAATCCATGGTGAAGCTTTCGAAATTTGTTTCTAAGGCTATCACAAAAGAATCAACTGTGAAATTACGAACTAAAGCCTTGTTAACATGTTAGAGGTATAAGTCATTCATGTAACACAATTCCTTTTACTGTAAGAATTATCAACACTTATATTTTCTCAAAAGTCACACACTTGTATAATGATGTAAATATAATAAAATCCAAAGGGGGTAAATTATAACTTTGTATGGTTTATATATTTCTGTTTAAGAATTACTCCAAAACTGAGCAGCTGAAATGAAAACATTATACTATTTCTTATAATTTGTGAGTCAGAAATTTGGATGCCCACTTAGCTGGGCGCTTCTAATTCAAAATCTCTCAAACCCAGGGATGCTCAACAGTTTATTCATAAAAATTGCATAATCTTATTAACAGTATTATAGATTCCTCTCACAAAATAAGGCATTACTAACATCATAATATTTAAAGTAATACAATTCCAAGAACAATTCCAGCTAAGTAAGCATCCAAATTTCTGACTCACAGTCAAGTCCTGTCTTAGGACTTGAATTCAGCTGAACTATTTGCTTCCAGCTGCATGTCTTTGGTGGATTCAGTATCTTAGGGATCATTGAACTAAGATCTCCATTTGTCATCATTAGTCCTTGACCTATCGTGGAGCCTTTACCACCTCACAATGTACTTTGTCCAGTGTGAGCAATCCAAAGAGAGTGCACAAGAGATTTAAACATGGACATCAAGATCTTTATAACTTCAACTGTGACATGCCACCAATCTGTACCTATGACAATTTTTGAAGCATGTCACCGAACCCAGATAACACTAAAAAAGAGAAGATTATGCACATGCGTGAATGTTATGAGGAAAGGATTGTGGTGAGCCCTCCTAAAGGCTGTCTATGACAAAAGTTCACTAATTATTTTCAACCAAAAAAAGACATCCCTGTGCAAAATGGCTTGCATTCATTGCTTCCTTTTTTCACTATGAGCAGTGAGGATGGAGAAAGTCAATGTGCATGACTAATACAGGAGTGTAATCTTATTCAAAGGCATAAACACTAAAGGGAAATATAGGAAATTGCCTCTAAAAATGAATTGTTACTGAAATGAAGTAGGTACTCATTACAGTTAGTTGGTCTGTGAAGTAGTTTCCTGGTACTACAATAAAAAGTACAACAAACGGTGAAATAAACAATGGAGATTTATTATTTGACAGAATTGGTTATTTCGGAGAACAGTGAGAAGAGAATGTGTTCTATGTCCCTCTTCAACCTCCTGCTAGCCTCAGAAGTACCTTTCCTTGTAGATGGCTTTTCCTCTGTTTTACACCATCTTCCACTAAAGTCTGGCTCTCTGTCCAAATCTGTCCTCAATAAAAAGACAATGGTCCTCCTGGATTGTTGCCCCCTCTAAAAATGTCATTTGAACTTGAGTACCTCTATAGAGACCTAATCTCCGTATGGGTTCCTATTCTGAGGTGGTGCAGTTAGAATTCCAACATACATTTTTAGGGAGACTCAGTTCAACTCATAACAGCCTGTCTTACATAATTTATTATGATCTTTCCTAAACTCAGAGATAAACCTGTTTCAAGAGAAATGTCATGCCTCATACCTCATACTATTTTCTATGTGTGGACCTCAGGTGGTGAAAATCTGTATTGTGTGACTGCTGTAGGCAAATAAGAGCTTAAAAAGAAGAAAGAGAAGGAAAGAAAGGAAGAAAGAAGGAAAGAAAAAGGAAAGAAGAAGGAAAAGAGAAAAAGTTGAAAATTTCTTCCAGAAATGCCAAGAAACCACATTGATTGTTCAAGAATTGGCACACAGCCTTCTCATTACCTCTGATTCAAGAAACAGTTTGTGGTCACAGCAGCTACGCCAAAGGCCAGTAGACTGTGCAGTCATTATGGTAAAAAGTGGCGGTGGCTCACTGTTAATCAAGTGAAGAAAAAGTTGTAGCACCTTTTTTTTTAATGCAATGCCACAGAAACTTACTTTTCTAATAGAAACACTCAAGTAGCTCTTCTTTTAAATTTTATTTGCTTTAATGTAACGACAACAGTCTGTCAGAAATAACCAATTTCATTTTCATTTTGAAAATAAAATATGGAATGCTATATTGCATAACTTGATAGGGAACAAATCTTTATTTATGGTAGGTTCAAATAAAGACTTTTTCTTTTTATGATTATTTGAGAGTGTTCAGTGTATTCCTTTTGTTATTGTTATTTTTTAAAGACAGGGACAGTGAGAGATAGATAGAGAGAGAGAGAGAGAGAATCAATTTTATTTAGTTTTTCTTGTGGCTTTTGTTGCTCCTACACTTCATTGTGTACATGGTGCCAGGTTTCAAAGCCGCATCCTCATGCATGTCAGGCAAATGCTGTAACTGCTGAGCCACCACTCCAGCTTTATTATTGTTTTTTTTTT
>PVKS010010356.1:0-60504 GCA_004027875.1 Aplodontia rufa | reverse complement strand
GAGGGGCATCTTTGCACTGCCTCAATTTCCCCAGAAGGTCCCAGCTCCACCATAGGTAGAAAGGGCATTTAATCCAGCCTCAGTTTGGAAAAGGTGGATCTTACAGATGAAGAGGAGTTTGCCCAGAAAAGAAGTAGGGCAGAGAGAAGGCTTTTAGTGCAGAAATTGGCATAAAAACTCAGGCAAGGGCTCTGGATTAGAAAATCTGCATGTGAACCCCCACTGCTGAGCTTTAACATTGTGGACAACTTGCTTGTGCCGCACCTCAGTTTCTACAACTGTAAAATGGAGATAATCATACGAGCACTCACCTCATTGGATTGATGTGAGAACAAAATAAGATGGTGTACACAAAGGGCTTAGCACACATAACATTAGCTCTGGTTATTGTAATAGTTGTTCAATGTAATGGGCGAGCAATGGAAGGAACAAGCATATTTCAGGCAGACTGCCTTCTCCATGCCTGCCCTGGGCATTACTACCCAGCAGGACTCTCCCTGTCCGGGAGGAGGAGGACTTGGCTGTATTCCTGGACACACCACCCCAAAGCACCTTCTGCCCCAAAGCACCTTCACATGTGTTAGCTCATCTTTTCCTAACGACCAGGGTAACAGATACCAGTCCCCATTTTATAAGCAGGGACACGGATGCCCAGAGAAATGAAGTAACTTCCCTGCTGTTTCCCTGGGTATTAGAGGCAGAGAAACTCATTCCTTGGCCAAGAGTCTTTCCAGAAGGAACTCAAACACCATCTCAGGAGAAAAGCAATACACAAACCCTTCAGGGCAAGAGTGTAGGGCTCCTCCTGCTTCTCTTGAAGGTGTCACTTTCACTAACCATTAGCACTAAGTAAAAGGGACAGCAAGCATGTACCTGGCTCTGCCCCTGATTTGGGAAGAAAGCTTTCTTAGGGAAAAGGTTGCAGGGAAAGAAATCTGGGGGTTATGAGTAAGAGGCATGTGGAAATCAAATCCTTGTCCTACTACAGCTCTTTCCTGGTACACCCTGGGGCAGGCATACCAGGGTGTGGCTGGACTTCCTACCTAGTAGACTGCTTGGCCAGCATGGCCACATAGGTGACCACGAAGCTCTGAAACTTGGCCCGTTGCTCCTCCCAGCGGTCATCCACTGAGTAGTAGTTGGGCAGGGGTGCTCCAAACAGGATCTCACTGCGCAGGAGGGAGCTCTTCAGGTTGTCTGCAGAGAGGCCCTCATCCACATACCAGTAGAACTCAGGGTGAGTCATGGCCAGCTCTAGAGAGCCTGCAGGGACAGGACAGGGCCCAGAGAGCTCAGTGGGTAGCTCCCACCAGCCCCTCACCATCTCACCCTTGTCTAAGGAGCTAGGAAACCCACTCAGGCTGCCTCAAGGGGTCACTAACGGGGCAGAGGAATGGCTTAAAGAACTCACAGCTTCCCCAAACAGCAGCCACCAGACCTGCTCCTGCAGCTCCCATGAAGTTTACCTTTTCATTCCAGTTTGGACCCACCTCGTTCGCAGACCGAGTCTCTGCGGTCCGCTACTTCCACCTTCTGGCCCCTTTGCAGGGTCCTCTCTAGGGTTCTGCTCCACCCACGCTCTCCCTTAAAAGGTACACCCACACCCGGCCCCAGCCCCACAACCACTGTCTGGCCCTGCCTCACTATTCCTCAAGTCCCATCCTTAATTTACCTAAAACTAACCCTACCCTCAGCCTTCCTCCAACCCCAGCCTCTGCCCTTTCACTGACCAGATCCCTGGTCCTCCCACTCACCTGGATGCATCCACCTCCCCGACCCGGCCAGGCTCTCTCTAGACCACAACACAACTCCCAGTATCGCACAGTCCAGGTGGGCCTCCGAACCTCCCTCTCCGTCTCCTCAAACTCCCCTTACCTTACCCTGCCCACATCCACCCAGCCCTTGCTCACCTGGCCTTGCCCAGCACCCTGCCTGCAGCGCTCACCACCCAGACCCCCACCAGCAAGGGAATTCCCGCCCCAGCCGCTCGGGGCTGCTCACCCCGGATGTCGGCCAGGTCCTGGCCCATGCCATCGTAGTAGATCTTGCCACCCCTCTCGGTGGGGAAGAAGTAGGTCATGAGCGAGCTGGGCGGGGAGCAGTAGGAGTAGGAGCCGAGCGGCAGGTCCTTGAGCACCTCGTGGGGCTTCCAGCAGAACTCCCGGAAGCCCGGGTGATCCATGATCTTGCGCTCGATCTCGTGGATTGTCACCAGCCTCTCGCTGGTGAAGATGTTGCGCTCCGCGTCGCCGCGGGCCAGGAAGATGAGCTCGATGCGCCAGTGCGCGTGCGTCTGGGTGTTGGCGCTCACATAGGCGCGAGAGTAGTCCCAGTGCGAGGTGCCCCGGCGGGCACGGCTCTGATTGGCCGCGGAGGCTGCGAGGGGCGGGGCGCTGGGCTGGCGCCGCCCATTCCTATCGGCCCTCTGGTCCCTCGTGGCTTCATTCTGGTTGGCTGCCAGAGCTACCAGGGGCGGGGCCTCACGCTGAAGACGCTTTCTCCGATTGGCTCCCGGCTTTTGGGCTGCGGAGGTGGCCCAGGGGGCCGCGGGAACCGAGCGTGGGGATCTGGAGGCCTGGCGCGAGCGGTTGCCGAGATGCAGCTGCTGCAGCTGCTCTGAGATGAGGCGTTGAAGCGTCTCGGACGTGAAGTCAGCCAAGTCGCGCCGGTTGCGCCCCCAGGATCCAAACTGGGACTTGAGAGCCAAGGCGAGGGCGTCGAAGCGCTGCGAGGCCTCGTGGTTGCGGATCTCAAAGGCGTTGTAGGAGATGTCAATGTCCAGCGGCGGGTAGTAGAGGAACATGAAGGCTGACAGGGCCATGGGGATGCTGCAGCCCAGGAAGAGCACCAGCCCCGCGCAGCACGGATTGGTGAAGGCCCAGCCCAGGGTACTCCAGAAGCCCAAGGCAGGGGGCCGGGAAGGCCAGGGCCAGCGCTGCCAGCAACACTGCGCCCCTGCCCCAGGGCGGGGCCCCGACTTTTGGGCCCTGCTAAAGGCCTCACCCATAGCCTCTTCCTCCTCCTGCTCCTCTTCTAGCCACACGTCCTGCAGCAGGGGATCATCCTCTGAATCCATAGCCTACAGGAGAGGGACAGGGTCAGACCCTTGGGAGAGAAAGGGGATAGTGCCCTGTGATGGGATTTGTCCTGCCTGGGGTAGCAGACCTGCACCCTCAAAGCCAAATACTAACACCATAACATTAGGCATGACATCAAGCAGGCATTTAATACGGAATTCAACCACAATTCTGCCATCAAACAGAAAAATCCTGTTACTTGCCCATCACCTCTCCCAGCTAGCTCTTGGCTTTCAAGGCCACAGGGAAAGGTGAATTACAGCCCACTGCAAGCAGAAAAATGTTCCTCCCGGAAGGAATATTCAAGAATTTTGACTACTCATGACTTTGATTTTCCCATTTTTGTTGTATTCTGACTTTAGAACTCAAGGCCAGTGTAAGCTGTGACTCCACAGCAACCACTGTTATTTACTGAGCAGCTATAAAGTACCTTCAGGAAGTATCTGGGTAGAAGGGAAAGAACAGGACCTTTAGAATGAGACCCTGGTTTGGGTCTTGGCAAGGCAGTGAGCCTCTCTGAACTTCAGAAATGTCATCTGTAAAATGAAGGTGGCCAGCCATGTCTGCCTTATTCATTCATGGGACCAAAGGTAGAAGTACTCGGTTGCCTAGGTATACATCAGGAATTAGCCGTCTCCCCTCTGGGGATTGTGACATGCTCAGCCATTGCCCAGGGAGCTGTGCCTCTTCAATATCTCCCCACCCCTCTCTGGGATGCTCAGGTGCAGCCACTGTTGATGAGGCCCAGACCACTTAATGTGCAGCTCCAGCGATGTCAAACCTTTGGGCACTGGCAGGGACTAGGCATCTGCATCCCAAGATTGGAGCACAAGCAGCAGGAGGGCCTGGCAGGAGAGGGCAAGGCTGGTCAGGCTGCGGACTCCAGTGTGGTGGCCCAAAGGCAGGACACCTCCTAGCATCCCTGAGCATGGCCTTTCCCCTTGTCCTACCTGCCTTCTGTTTGGACAGAGAGAGGCTCATTATCCAGTTAGACGCCAGGCAGTGAGAAGAGGAAGCTAATTATGCCAGAGCCGGCTCATTAATACTGCCTTTCTTATTAACATTCTCTGGAGTGCTCCATTTCAATTAGATGGCCTGTCTGGGAGGTGGGGGGAAGAGGGCTGCTGTCAGTCCAGAGGAAGAGAGGGCGAGGAGGAGCAGGGTGAGAGATAGGCATTGGAGAGATCTGAGATGGAGACAGAAAAATGGGGTGGTGGGAGATGGTGGGGGGGGCAGACAGATGCAAATAGGGAGACAAAAGAATCCAGAAAAGGAGTGCCGGGGGGGCCCTCGGGTGAATGGGAGAGGAGGCGTGCCCAGCGTGGGGCCTGGGAGGGGCAGAGACTGCTCCTGTACTATGCAAGATTCCCAACAAGGGAATCATTCAGCGTCCTCTTGGAGATGTCCCAGAGTAAGCCTGCCATGCTGCCTAAGGGACGCTGACCGTGCTGAGGCTAGCTTGTGTTTGCACAGGTAGCTATACAGATGCTCCCTTGGGGCAGGAACAAAATTCGCTGGGGACAGGTGGAGGAGGAGCCTCCACATTACGCCTAGCCTCAGGATACTGGTGGGAAAGCAGAGGTGGGGACCAGGTGCACTTTTCCTGGGGACTGTCTACCCATCTGACCCCAACTTCAGCCTGCCAAGTGGGGAGCACAGTTTACAATGTGTTTGGTGTGTGAGGAGGTCAAAGGTCAGGATTCAGAGTTCCAGCACCCTTCCCTGGGTGATCTGGAGGCCCCTCTATCCCATGGCCACTCCACCAGGACTGCAGCCTCTTCCAAAGGAATCCAAAACTAACTCAGCTGTCAAGGTGTGGCTCAGTATCACCTCTGCAAAGACTTCCCAGATCTGAACCCCAGGCGCCACCACCTCTCCTACAAGCTCCCACCATCTTATCACAATTTATCTTGGGGTAAAAATTACTTAGGACAGGGAGTGAGAGGAGTGTAGCAGAGCATAAAGAGGCAGACAGACCTGGGCGCAAATCCCAACCGTGTGACTTAGAGCAGGCAGTGTAACCTCAGTCTTCCCGCCTGCAGAATGGGGATAGCAGTACTCGCCTGGGAAGCTACGCGTGCTTGGGAAATGACAGCTGCTATTGCTTTTATCCGCTACCCCCACAGAGGCTGTGAATCCCTAAAAGACTATTTTCCAAAGACAGCCATACCAGTGTCTCCCATCTCACACTATTATCTCGTGAGGCGACACTGGTGCTCTAAGAAGGGATGTCTGCATTCCGTCCCTGGAATCTGAATGGGCCAGGGGAATCTCTATGGCAGCAGTGTGGCTCTGTGACTTCTGAGGCTCAGTCATAACCGCAGCTTCCACTGGCCTCTCTCAGGACACTCACACTTGGCACCCAGCTGCCATGGGGGGAAGCCCAAAGCAGCCCATGCAGAGACCCTGTGTGGGAGTTCCCTCTGCCAAGCCGGCTGCTGAGCCGGTGTCACCCAGCACATGATGTAAACATGTGAGCAGGATTGCCTGCAGGTAATCCCTTCCCCGACATCGGGGAACTCCAGCTGTCAAGTTCTCAGCAGAGGCCAATTTACCATGGAGACGCAGAGTCCACGGGCACAACATATCACCATGGCTGGTACGTAGCAGTAGCACCTGGAGCAGCGGCATGGAGCCCTGTTCCAGACGTGTGACTCCATGACCCATGGGCAGCAATTGTGGGATTGAAAGGAGCAGAGAATTGGGCAGAGCCACCCCACCTCCCAGCAAGAGCGCCCCAGCTGGTGCAGCGGGGCTTGGCCACCGTGCTCCCTGCTGGGTCACTGTGGTCTAGAGGCTGCTGGGGCGGCACTGAAGATCCTGGGGTAGTTATTCATAGACCTCTGCCCTGCACAGGAAGGACAGAGACACCAAGCAGCACCAGCACAGGGCAGCAGTACAGCTCCCTCTGAGTTGACAGGAATCTGGAAGCTCGATGAGTCCTTGGTCTATCAACCCCTTCTGCCCCCCACTGCCTTCTGGGTCCACCCTTGAAACCAAGAGCTGCCATGTGGGTGGTCATACCAGACGGGTGGCCCACTGACGTGTCCCTGGGCCAGCCTCAGCCACCAGCTTTCTGTGGGGCTCAAGAGATGTCCCATCTCTTCTTGGACCCCTGTCTCCCCATCTTGAAGTGAGATGGCAAGGACCTAGGTCTCTCCAGCTGTCACGCCCCAGAGCCTACGAGAAGCCCAAGGTGCCGCGGGAGGCCCAGGAGAGCAGCACGACTCAAGGGTCCCTCCACCACCACCCACCCATAGCCCAGAATAATGATGCCTCCTCAGTTACTCCACGAGGCAGGACAGGCAGATCATCCATTTGTTCTCCTTTCTCAAGTGATGAGAACGGTCAGCTTAGCAAGGAGCTCCAGCTGCTCTGTGCTAAGGACAAAGAATGGCACCTGCTGGGGTCGCCCTTGACTCAGACAAAGCCGCAGCAGGACTGTGGTCCAGGGGCTGTGGTCGCACCTCCTGATCTCTACTAGGGTGGTCTTTGGAGTGTTCTTGGTGACCAACATCGTCTTCTCTGACTCTGTTCCTCTGTCTTGTATGCGCGCGCGCGCACGCGCGCACACACACACACACACACACACAGAGGTAGTCACGCTTGATTCTGGGTCTCTGCGGATCCATTGAACCAAGGTGGACACACATCCTGGGACCCAGGTGTCCCCCTCTGGGAAAGGCAATGGGTGGTCCCATAGAAGGGAAAGTAGGCCTGGGACCCAGGTAAGGCAGAACTTCCCCCAATTTCAAGGTGGAGGCTTGGGGGGGACCCAAAGCCACATCTGCAGCAAAATCCCAATTTCATAACAGAAAAAAATCCCATGTGTACGTATTTAAATAAAACCCCTTAACAGTGGTTATTGCAGTTTAGGAGGATTATAGGTAATTTTTATATTTGCTTTTATACTTGCATGGCCCCAATTTTTCTGCAAGGATCAGGTACAGCCTTACTTTTAGAATCAGAAATAAATGCTATTTAAAAACAGAGCATGTGTATATGTGAGGACCGAATTTTGCAACAGCCTTCCATGCTTTGCTGAGTTAGTATAATGGGCTTGGAGGAGAAGCTTGTCCTCCAAGGAGAAAACTCAAGGAGCGTTGGCTTAAGTAGTAGCTGGAGGAGCCCAGCAAGAAGGCAGAAGGACACTGGGACAGAGGGACGTGGCAGATGCTCGGTGGGCGAAGGAGTGTGGAATCTCCATTCCCCTCAGATGGAGAGAGGGCTCTTGAAATGAACCGGAAGTAGACCATGGTTTATCGGCCCCAAAAGGAACCTCAGGGCTTTCAAAGTCCATCAGCTTGGACCCCCATATGGGGAAATAGAGGCAGGCAGGAGAAGGGGCATGATATGCAAGGTCATAGGAGCCATGCCAAGGCCAAGACTCTCCCCTGGAAGTTTTCATCCCACCCCACCACTGGATTCCCCGGGCAGTTTTTGGCAGCCCCAGGGGACAACCAGGCCTGGAGAAGATAGCAGGTGTATTCAATGAGCCATAACAGGGGAGCTCTTTGTAAAGTGGAAGGAGACAGGCTTCCTCAATCCGCAAGCCAGATGGACCCGCCTGTCTGGACAGAATGGGGCTTTGGTGGGAGGCAGCATTGACACCATCCAGCCACCCACCCCAGTCTCCCTCCAGCCCCGCTGTCCTCCCCAGCAGCTCCCAGGGTTGTGGCCCCTTGGCCAGGCTCTCTTTGGCCCTGTTTACAGCTCTCCTCCCTTTGGCCCCAGGTGACAGTAGCCTTCCTTCCTCATTCCTCCATCCCAGCTAGGCTATTAAAATGTAATAAAAAAATCACATTAGACATGCAGATTTGACTTGAAACACGTATATGTATCTATAATTTAATGGCAATTATGAGCTAATCAGCTTTTTCTTTCTGACTCGGGATGTTTTGCCACCCTGGTTTAGCTCTGGTCCTTGAACATCTCGGGGTCTTGGATTCTCTTGGCTCTTGGGTTGAGAGATCTGGGAGGAATTTCAAAACATAACCTCTTGAGTTGAGCAGCTCCATTTACCCCTGACATGCTGCAGAGGGGACGCTGGGTCTGCCCCGAGTGCATCCAGATCATGGGAGGTGGAGACGGGAGGAGAAGAGGCAGCCATGGTCCCTCCTAGGCAAGTACCCTAAATCCTGATATTCCCGCCCCCAGCCCACACATGCCTGTCACCCTGAATCCCAGACCTTTCCCTGAGTCCTGGCTACTCAGCCTAGGAGTCTGGAGAGGCATTGGAAACATGAGGGCATAAAACCAGATGCCCAGCTAGCTCAACACAGGAACCCTGAAGTTCATCGAGATAAATATAGCATCACATTAGCTGGGCATCTACCTATCCTCTATCATGCTCACATCAGCTCTGCAAGGCAGGCATAGGACCATCCCCATTTCACAGGAAAAATCAGAATCAGAAAGGTTAAGTGACTCCTTCACGGTCACACAGCTAATAAGGTAGAATTAGAGTGTGAAACTCAGTTCTAGGGATCCCAAAGCCCAGGCCCTTTTCGTTGTTCCAGGCAGCCCTCAATGCCTTGAGAACTGGGATGCCTGGGATGAAGAAACCCACTGACCTCTAGAGACTTAACACCATCCCCGTGAGACCTTAAATCGCACCTTGTAAAAGGAGTCTCCGCCCATGTCCCCAGCTTGGTCTTGCTTTGGTGGAAGTTGAGTGTGATGGTTCACTTTACTGGTGGTTAGATTTTGCGTCCAGTGGACTGGGTTCAGGGTGCCCAGACATTTGGCCACACGTGATTCTGGGTATGCTGTGAGGGTGTTCCGGGGTGAGATGAACATCTGAATCAGTAGGCCATGGAAAGCAAGTAGCCCCGTCATGGGGATGGCACCAGCCAACCCGCGAAGAGCTGGACAGCACAGAAAGGAAGAGGAAGAGGGGACACTTTCTGCTGCCAGCTCCAGCTGGGACATGGTCTTTTCTGACCAGTGGCCTTGAGCTGGTCTTGAGCCTGCCAGCTGTGGGCTGGACGCAGACCGCAAGTGGGCCCGGGTGTCCAGCTTGCCGACTGCACCCGAGGGCCCTTCTAGAGTCTTCTCTCAAGAATCTCAAATGACAAAGGCAGCCGAGCAGGGAAAGACCTCCAATCCACAAGGGAGTGGTGCGGCCCTCATCCTGGTCTTAGCACACACCCCACCAGGGAGATCCTGCACCCCATCCTCCCTGCCCAGCCCCTGGAACTCTGGCTTTGTGACTGCAGCTGGATCCCTGCGGGCCTGCTGTCCTTCCCTCCGGAATCACCACCCTGCTGGCTCAGCTTGCCAGAGGCAGTTCAGAAGGATGCCCACGACCATTCTTCTTTGGAAAGAAAAGCAGGCCTTATTTATTAGGAGCCCAAGTGGCGGGGGAGGGAAGAAGGCGGATGGGGGCTGTGGTGAGCCTGCCAGGGCCCCTCATTTCTCAGAGGAGGGTGGGCTGCAGAGATGGAGAGGATGAAGGACGGCTGGCCTCCCCAGGCTGACAGCCGGCGGGAGGCTGGCCTGACTCGGAAACCCAGCAGCTCAGTACAGGAGGACCTTGGAGTTCTGCTCGGGGAGATATTTCAGCCAAACAGCCCCTCCCCACAGGGACCCAACAATACTGGGCCCAACAGCCACTGCCACGTCCCGTTTTCTGTGTGTTCCCTCTGCTGGGCTCAGTGGGACACCGCCAGTCCTCCCAACACTAAGAGGTTTATCACTGAACAAGAGCAAACAGGGCCTGGCATGGTGATGTCCCCTCGCCTTGCTGAATCACAGCAGCTAGTAAGGTAATCAGGGACTCCAGGTGGCAAGAGTCACACATCTGGCCTCTGCCTGGGGGTGGTCTACACATCAGCTGGAACTGACTCTTCCTTTCTACCACACAGGCCTCTGGACTCTAGCATGAGTCAGAGTCCTTAAAACAGATTTCAAACCCCAGTGACTCAGAGGCTGAGGCAGGAGGATCACAAGCTCGAGGCCAGGCTGGGCAACTTAGCAAGACCCTGTCTCGAAATTAAAAGAAAAAATTTTCAAAAGGGCTGGGGATGTGGCCCAGTGGTAGAACACCCATGGATTCAATCCCCAGTGCTGATAAAAAGAAATCCACAACCAGACCCCAGATCACCCCAGGATGGGACCCAGGACCTGTGTTGAACCACCTCCCTAGTTGTCAACACAGGGAACCCAGGACAAGACCCAAAGGTGCTCCCAGCTCCCAGTGACTCCCTGCCGCGGAGAAGGGTGGGCTGTCACGATGGAGCAGAGGAAGGATGCTGGCCTCCAGGGCCTCTGCCTCTAGCTACAGGGCTACCTTGTGATCTGGGAGCTTTGCAGCTCTTGACTGGCTAGCGCTCACTGCTTGGGGCATCTCTCCCTCCAGTCATGGGAGGAAAGAAATGGTGGCATTTGAACCAGGAATAGGACTTTGTGACCAGAGAAGGGGCCACAAAGAGCCAACCAGATCTGCCAACCAGCTCTTCCTGGTTGAAAGCACATGGCTGGTGGGGACTAGCCGCAGGCCCCTTGCCAGGGGGTGATGCAAAGCGTCCTATGACCGCTGCCCTGCACCCAGCACTCGCACTGTGTCACCTCTGATGAAGCCCCAGCTCTACAAGGTGGCGTGCAGGGCTGGACTGGAGCCTTGGCAGGTGGGTGTTGGAGCCCATCTGTTAGCCACCCCACAACCCCTCCGCTCCTTCCCCCACCTGCACAACTCAGGCCTAAGAGCCCTGGCCCCTGGAGCCCTCAGTGCAGCCTCGGCCTCCCAGAAAAATAAAACAAAATACAAGATCAGTAAAACCCGCAGCATGAACAGAGCCCAAGAAATACGAGTAGGCTCCCACATGTCCCCAGCCTGAAGGGCCAGAAAGTACGTCCCCCACCGCTTCTCTCCAGGTCCTGGCTGCTGCCTGGAGTTCCCCGTGGCACTGGAGACTGCAACTGCAGAGCCCAGGGTCCCTTGGGGCCCAGCAGCCAGTCCAGCTCCCCAGCCCCCAGACTGCTGGGTTAATAAAAAATAAAAAGATCCCACAATATATGACCAATAACCAAGGCTATAAAAGCCAAATTGGATTCCTTCCTGGCTGATGAGCTCAGGGCCCTTCTCTCTCTCTCTCTCTCTGAGACACACGATTAGCAAATATGTAAAACAATTCTCCCTGCATCTCCCACTCAGCCTTTCTTGAATCTTCCTGTAAGCTCAGGGGCAAGGGAGGTGAAGGAAGCCGGGGACATGCCTGGGCCCGCAGAAATGGCCTGGAGGCTGGAGGAGGCGCCTGCCCTGCCATGGGCCTGCTGTGTGACCTGGAACAGGGCGCTGAGCATCTCTGGCCAAGCAGGTGGTGGGTGAGAAGAGTGGCTCTCTGCACCCTCTGATCCTCAGTCGTCAGCCCCCTGGGGAAGGCAGAGGATGGAAGGGAAGCCATGAGATGGGGAGGGCTCCCCTTCGTGCCACTCAGAAGGCACTGCATAGCTGGAGGGGGTGGCATGAGGGCCAAAGAGCACAGAGCTGTCACCTAGAGCCTGCAGACCAATTGGTACAGGTCTTCTGCTCCCAGGAGTGATTTCCAATTTGCAAACGAGCAAACTGAGGCTAAGAAGAAAGGGGCTTATTAGAACTTGACTCCGGCTAGGCTCAGTACTCCTCTCCGGATTCGACTTCACTTGAGTCTGATGTGTTTGATCACTCTCCGTCTTAGAGAGGCCCTCGCAGCCCCCTCAGGTGTGTGCGCCTGCTCGTACACACATGCGCACACACTTAGTATTGGTCACAATCTAGGCACAGCCCCGGCTGGGACAGTGGGAACCCTCAGGGACTGACACCCACCTCCCCCATCCAGGGTGCACTGGCAGTGGCTCCGGGAGGGTCTTCCTGGCTACTCTGCTGATTGACAGTTCAGGCATGGACAGGAAAGCATGTCAGTCCAGGGAGCGGGGCTCAGTGTCCCTCCACACCTGGGACCAGCACAGAGGCCCTTGCAGTTCCCCAACAGTGCACAGCATATCTCACCCTCTGTGACAAAGCTGATGCCTAAGGAGACAGACAAGGGTTGGGGCAGAGGGCGGATCGCTGAGCACTCCCCCAACTCTGCTGCCTTTCTCATAAAATGCCAGAAGGTTCAGGGACCCCCAGGGACTAAGAACTGCTGCTTCTAGCCGCAGAGGCCAAGAGATACTCTGAAGCTACCTAGGTGCAGGAATCCCTGATATAGTGAAGAGTTATCCACAGCCGAGCTGGGGGCTTCCCTCCTCCCCGGCCTTCCATGGTAAATGGGCTCTGTCTCTTATTTGTTTGCGACCTTGGGCAAGTCTTTCCCCTCTATGTGCCTCAGTTTGCCCTTTTGTTAAATAGGATGGCTAGACTCAAGGAGATTTCAGGACCTCTGTCATTTGGAGTCCTCAAAGGACCAGGATACAGGAGGGTGACAGGAGAGAAGGCAGCCAGCCAGCTGGGAAGAGCAAAAGGGTTGCAGATTTTTTAGCGGGCCCTGGAAGCCTCCATAAGCTTTGTAGTCTTCTAGATTCCAATTCATGCCACAGCCAGGAGCCTGGCACCATGACCAGAGGATCCTGCAGAATGGGGTGGGGCCGGCGATGCAGAGAGAAGGCAGGGATCAGGGAATCAGACCATATCTCCACAATCTGAGCCAAAGGTGCTGGGGGCCCCTTGTTACTGCAGGGCAGAGGAGCTAGCTGGAGAGGCCAGAGTCTCCTGTGCCTGACAGCTGGGCTGCAGAGGGAGGAGTGATCCGCTTAGTCTTTAGGCAGGAATGAAGTGAACTGATTCTCATTCAAATGCTGTCCAGGCAATGCAGGCGGCATGGGGTGGGCAGCTGCCCCTCTCGCCAAACAATTCAGAGCAGCAGCAGCCTTCCCGGTGACCCCAGACCCCCGGCTTACCCGCCTCTTCTCCATATCTCTCGGTGAGGGAGCCTGCGGAGGACTCTAACCCAGGCTTCTCAGACTCATCTCCCCTAAAGCTCAGGGCTCCAGTGTGGCTTCTCCTGGGGAGCGGGGAGTTCTTACAAGATGGAGTGGGAACCGTGCTTGGGGTCAGGCCCTGCACATCAAAACCCTGGCTGTCAAAGTCCATCCGCCCCGTTCACGCATGCGAGTCCCATCCACTGGTGCAGAAAACAGCAATTCTGTTAAGTCAGAGTCTTCGCTGTGTGTCCTGAACTCCTTTCCTCCCGAAGGCTCCATGAATCTTCTCACCCCAGATGCATTCTCAAGCTCATTAATGCCCAAGGATGCCTCTTGGTGGATGTGTCCCTGTTTATCACGGATCCCTGGCTCTGTCACTCTGGGATCATCTGCTTCAAATCTCTGGAAGAACCGGGTAGGAAAGGCAGGCAGAAAAGATGCAGCAGCTCCCAGCCTGGTGCCTGGACGAGGAGGAGCCTCCTCCTCCTCCTGCGGCTGATGCTCTTGCGGAGCCCATTCCTCTCTGGCTTAAGCCTAATGTCTCTCAGGCCTGTGTCGCAGGGAGGAAGCAAAACCAACATCCTGTCTTCGTGCAGCTACAAGACGACACTTTAAAACCAGCAAATGCTTTTCAACCAGAAATTTCCCACATGTAATCACGTCCAGAGGGGTGCACGTCTCAGCTGTGTCTACACGGGGTGCAAAGGGAGCCATCTGGATGGAAGCCAGGAGAGTCCTGCCAGTCTGCCAGATGCTGCCCATGTGTGGACATTTGGAAAGTGATCTACTCGGTTGCTCGGCAGTCAACCATCACCCTGCCACCAGGGGCAGAGCCTGAGTCCACACATACAAATTACCCAGATTACTGAAGGATCTAAAAAATAATTCGCCTTCAGCTGGATTCATCCTTAAGGCTCAAATCAAGTTAACATGAAGGCCAAAGCATGGGTCTTTGCCATCATGTGGTAGTTGGCTATGACCCCTGTGGCCAGCTTGCCAGGGCTCCATGCCACCTCTGCGGCTCCCTGGCCAGCTGCTTCGTCTCTGTGCATGTGTCACTTCCCACTATTAAAATGAAGACCGCATGTCCTTCAGGACCAGAAGGGCTTCCTGCTGGCAGTTACATCTCTCTTACAAGTTTTGGCAAAGGACACACACCGAGGTGGGGTGTGTGTGCTGGGCGTGTCGAGCAGATGGCGGAGTGGGGATGAGCTTCCATATTGTACCCCACTCTGCCATCAAGGCACCAAGCTGGGGAATGTGCCCAGTTGTGTTGAGGCACTGCCCTTCCCTGGGATCATACTCCCAGGAAGGGACACCCCTGAGACACGACTGACCACCCAGCACCCCTGCTCCGGGGAAAGAGGTCCCGGGTTTGGGCATGGGGCACCAGTGGGCTCTCCAAGGACAGACTTTCCACTTTCACCCACAGTGCCGGGCACATGGCGGGGCTTACAGAGGAGCTGGAGGGTCCTGGACACCGCCCCCCAGGGTATCACTCCCTGCTTCCGAGGAGAGCACTGTGAGCCACATCAACCCTTCCGATGGCACCACCACCTCCTTATTCCCAGCTGTCTCAGTCCCTGCTCATGCCAAGCCTCAGATCTGAGTCCTAATGTTCAGTTCTGAGATGCCCAAGTTTCCAGGCCGGCTCCATCAGAGGGAGGAGCAGAAGGGAGGAGGCGAGGTGCCTGGATCAGGGCACAGGGGCTCGGCATGCAGTGGAGTCTGGGGGGGAACAGTCCCTGACCCTACCTAACGTCCTCCAGTGGCTGGTCCCAGAACACTGGGCTTCTTCCTTCCAGGTTCTGGCAGACACAGCTGTTGCTGGTACACATGCCAGCGAGCATGCCAGGGCCAATCCTGGGCTGCCCACCTCCTCCTCTTGCCCCTGAATTGGTTCTGAGCCTTCCCCTCCCCTCGTTCTCAGAGTGAACCCACTGGCCCCAGCTGCCCCTTTCCTGGGTGTGTGACCCCAGGTGAGTGACTCAACCTCTCTAGTCTAGCCTTACACTGTGAAATGGAACAAGAACACCCGCCTCCAGTGTGTGGCTCATGTCCTGTCTTCAATTATTGTTCATGCTGATGACCCAGGACAGGACAACACAGAGAAGAGGACTCTGAGCAGCATTTCCTCTGGCCTCAAGGGGAGGTTAGGTCACTGCTGGCATCAGTTCAGCTCCTTCACTGGTGTGGCTGGACACTTCCCACAATTTCAGAAAGCCAGTACCATCACAGGGCAAAAGCCCCAGTCCTGGGTTCTGAGACTCAGGCTCTGGCACATTGTGCTATATGATGCTGGCAATTCTCTGGCCCTCTCTGAAGTCACTCCCCCATCTTCAAGCCTTGACCTCATCAGAGTGGTCCTTGTGTGTCCAAGCTTCACAGTGGGCTCCTATCCGAGATGGGTTGGGCTCTCAAAGCTGGGGACAGAGCTGAGATATACAGGTGAGGCACCCAGCTCCAGGGACACACAGCTCAGATGTACTGAGAGATAAACCAGGTGGTAGAACTGGTCCTCACCCTCAGCCCTGCTGGCTGTGGAATTTACATGCTTTTGAAAACCATCATATAAGTGGGTTTCTTGGGAAAAAAAACACAACAAAAACATCAAACAATTGAACAAATAAATAACTAGAAACAATGTAGGATAATGGGGGAAACGGGGACTTCCACTTCATTCAGATCAAAACCTGAAGTTGGTCTCCACGCTGTGTGACTTTGGCCAAGTTCCTTCACTTCTCTGAAGTCTGACTTTGCCATACCTTCAGGGAGGATAACTATTCCTATGGCACGAGATGGCTGAAAGACTTGAGTGACAGGGTGTGTCAATGCTTAGTGCCTGGCACACCATGGGCATCCTGCAACTGGCGGCTGCTGTTACTGGTATTGTCATCACCAGCCTCCCACTGTAGGCCAGGGACCAGAGGCTCAGTCTTGCACAGTGCCCCTTTCCAAAGAGCTCTGACTAATACACAGGCACACATTAATCACCATCCTCCCACCAGGCACCTCCCAGCTGCGATGGAACAGAAGCGTGGCCAGCTGGTCCCCCGATGGCCAGGCAGGAAGCGAGCTCACCAGGGGCTCTCTGCTGCCTTCGCTGGACGGTCCCGGCAGCATCCCTGCCTCCGGCTTCAGTGGAGCATCTCCCAGGAGGTGACTCGGGCAGGAGCCCAGTGTGAAGCTTAGCTAGCTGCACTGTCTGCCGTGAAATGTGACTCGTGGAAACAGGCAGATGTGTGGCTGGGTGCTTGTTTCTATTTCAGGCCGACACTGCTCTCTTTATTTATTTTCTCTGGGTCTTGGCGCTTAGGAATCCAGCTTGGAAGGGTGTTTTGACAGATTTTGACACCTCTCCGGGCTCCTCTGGCAGGAAATATGCTCTGGTGGGGGGAGGGTGGGCAGCCAGGAGGAGGACTTCAAACAGCAAAGCCTGGACACTCCCGCCTCACTGCCCACACCAGGTTTGGGTGCCAGAAGGGTGTGAAAGGGGTTCAGGTGGGGAAGCAATTTCAAAGAGTGGAAAAGGAACCAAAGGGGCTAATCACTGAGCTGCCAATCAAAATAACACTAACATGATCATCAACACCAATAACATTGTCATTATCAACCCCTCTGCCATCACCGCCACCACTGTTGTTATGACTGATAGCAGGCTAGTCAATGCCCTTAGGGAAGCCACCTCTTCCCTGGCATACCACTTGGCTCACAGGGCTTTGACAAGGAGCTGTCCAGCCAAACAATGGTAACCACCGCCTTCCCCCTAGCCACCAGTGCTGGCTGGCAACCAAATGCCTATGGGCAGTTGATTAGCTGATTCTTAGGGACCTGGGGCTGATTGCAAAGTCCTTACCCACTGGCAGGACCTCTATAGGTGCTCTTGGCCAGTCCCTTCTCTGGGGCCAAAAGTCTTCTTGGGAGCAGGGATCTTAACTCTGACAACTCCATCTGCCTTTGAATGACCAGGGACTCAGAGTGGGGATGGGGAGGTATGTCTAAACTATCAGAGAAAAGGACTTAAAACATAATAGCAAGGCTCTGGGAACTGGGGGATGTGAATTGAAGTCTCCACTCTACATTCCTTCATTCACTAGCAGACCTGGTGGTTCATGCAGAGGATAGATTGACAGTTGGATCAATGCCTGCCTCCGTGGAGACGGTCCTTCACTGGTGTGACCCTAGGAAAATTACTTGACATTTCTGGTTCTATTAAGGAGATCATCTGAACATCCCTCATTCAGGGGACAGGATGATTTTTGCTCTAAGGAAGGACAAAGGTACCATAACCCTGTGGGGCAGCAATCACAGTTTTCAATCCCACCTAAATCCAAGGACTTAGCAGAGAGTCAATGTTATAGATTATTGTGGCCAAAATGGGACCCCACAGGTCACCTCAGCCAGCCCTGTCCTTTCACAATGGAAAGACTGGTTCTCCGGAGGGCATACTGGGAATCTGTGTTCAATTGACCGGGAGTTGTGTCTCCCCACTCCTAGTGTTCCTTCCACCACCTTTTCCAATCCATTTTCTGGGCTTTAGGGGCAAAGAAGGAAAGCATTAAAGAGCAAGCCAAGGAATGGGTGCCAAATCCTTCAAAAAGCCAAATCTTCATGAGGCAGGGCTTGCCGCAGTCCCAACTGCTCCCCCACCAGAACCCTCTCTTCCTGGAGAGACTGAGAGCTCTGGGACATCCAGGCCCGGAAATTTTCCTGGGAAAGGAGGCAGAAGTGGCCGAGGAGGTGGGCAGGGAAGGGTCAGATCTCCAAGAGACAGGAGCTGGAATCTGGCTGAGGAGGAATACAGCCTGGGGAATCCAGACAGCTCCCCCTGGGGTCAGCCGACAGTATGGGAGTGAAGATGGGTCAGACCCAAGCTAAGTAAAGTTGGGGCAAGGAGTGAAGGAGGACTCAAAAGACCAAACAAAACGTTGGGGGTGCGACAGAGGGAGGAGGGAGATGAAACAGAGCCGGGGAACAAAGGAACACACAGGCGAGGAAGCAGACCTTAGTGCGAGAAGACAGACGGTCAGTGGAGTAGACTTGAGGGTGCGGAGCCAAACAAAATAGACCGTAAGCTTCAAACCAAGATTTAGCCGACATCTGTCTGCCCTGCCTTGCTCTGAGACATAATGGCCCTCCTTTGGTAGATGCGCTGGATCCTCAGAGGTGTGAAGCAGGTGAGGAGGGACCAATTGCCCCTTAGAAATGAATGATGTGTTTGTGTGTGTCCGCGGGTGGGCTGGGGGGCTCATGTGCGAGGCCTGAGCGGCTCTATGAGCCCCAGGGTATCAGCTGGAGCCCTGCAAAACGGTCTCTGGACTCTGGGGCTTAGTGTGTCTGGAGAGGGCAGCTGTGAGTCTGCACCTGGAGTCAGACTTTGTCCGGGTTCACTATCTCGTGGGAAGATCTGTGTTCACATGTGGATGAATCTTGGGTCTGTGTGTGGATCATGAGCCTATGAACTGCGGATGCGGACTGAGTCTGACCGTGGAGAATTTGCGAGTGGTCTGTACATGGCGTGCGTCCGCGTGTGCACGGATGTGAGTGCGCGCGGACCGTGGTTCTGTGTGCATGCGCTGGTTACCAGGCAGGGGCTACAGCTAGGCTCTGCGGCCGACTGGATGCGCTGTCCGCGGTGCTGGTCCGGGCGCGCGCACCCACGGGGACCTGCGCCCAGCTTCAGGAGCGATCGCGGGAAGCAGGCTAGGGCCACGGTGGAGCAGAGGGCGGAAGAGAGAAAGCCCCGGAGAAGCGCCTTCCCGGATCAGCTTCGGGTCTCCCCGGAGAGTTGGGAAAAGTTCTCCCAGCGGCGGGGTTGGCTCTCCCGGCCCCCGCGCCTCTGGCGCTGGGAATCTCCCACCCTCGGCGCCGCTGCTGCCCAGTTGTCCACCCCACCTCCACCCTCTTTCGCGTTCTCAAAAAAGCCAAGAACCCTCTAGTCTCGGCTTCCCTCACCTGTCGGCTGACCCCAGAGCCCGGCGCGCGCCCAGCGGAACCTGCGGTCAGGTTAATTTGGCCCCAGGTCTCGGGGGAAATGTCCGGCTGAGAGCCTGGGTACACTAAGGTTGGGATGGAGGGAGGGGGCATCAACAACCTTTTCTCTGTCTCTCCCCCTGCTCAAGCCTGGCAGACCGCCCCATCCGAGGCGGCTTCAGACTGATGCTCAACTTTTATGAAACCAGACGTCCACCCTCTGGGACAAGCAGGGGCCAGTGGTCAGAAGCCTGGCAGTTTCTGGACATGAAACTCGCCGAGCAGACCGAGACTGCTCTGGCGCCGTGGTGAGTTGGTACGAGGCTGGGGCCCGGCCTCGGGGACAGGCTCTGGACTCTGCCCACCAGCCAGCTTCCCCCGAGGGGCTCCGAGGCCCGCACCCGGGGCCGTCCAGGGCGCGGGAGAACTTCACACACCGCCTTGCGCAGGCCAGGGTACAGGCGGTGCGGAGGACGTGCCCTATCCTCCGAGCAATGTATCCCCAGCTCCGAGACCAGATGGGGCCGAGTGGCCGTCGCACTCACCTCGGTCAGCTGAGCTAGGCTGGACGGGTCGCGCGGGAGAGGTGAGGACCCCGCCGCGCACTTGTCCCCTGGCGGGAGTCTCAAGGGGAGGCTCCTGCGCGCTGCGGGAGGCCGTCGTTCCACGTTCGGCTCGCTCCAGGGCGTAGAGACCACGGGCTGCTAGGTACCAATCTCGGTCCCCAGCGCGCAACCAGGGTACTCAGCGCCGCCGCCGCCTTTTATTCGCCGCCCGCCTTTGTTTGGGTCCTGGCTCCTACCACGGGCTATGGGGGTGTCTAGGACAAGCTCTGGAGCTGCGCCGCCCCCCAGGCTCTGGCGCCTCTGGCCCTTGCGCCTCCGTACCTTGAGTCATTGGCCGGCGAGGGCCTGCGCTCCTCCGCGCGCTACTGCCTCTGGAGTCAGCAGCAAGGCGCCGCCGTGGCTGCCACTCCCCCTGCGGGAGCGGCGCAGTGGTACAACCGGGCTCCTAACGCCGGCGGGTGGGGGCTGCGTGTAGCGCAGCGACCCCTGGGGGTCAGTCACCGCCTTTACAAACGGCCCTGACCGAGCCCGCCGCCCCGCTGCCCCCTACCCCCTAGTCCCGGTCCCTCCTCTCCCAGGTTCCGATGTTCCCACGTCTCTCCCCAACTCGCGCTCCTGCTCCCCTCCAGCCGGTCTGCCCAGGCTTGGAAGGCTGCCAGCTTCTTGGATGCTCTGGGGCATCCCTGGGTGCCCTCCGGAGGGAGCTGCCAAGAGCAGGCTCCTGGCGCCGTCCCTTCCTCTCTCTTTCTCCGTTCACCTCGCTGGCACCAGAGGCCAGGGCCCTGCCAGCCCCTGGGACCAGGCATCTCTCCAGCGATAGCACACTGTCTGCCTGACACCCTGGCCATAGGACCACAAAGAGAAGGGGGCTGGAAGCCAAGGCCAGTGGTCTGGCCCATTTCCATCAGGGCTCAGAGGGCATTGGCATTGGTGTCACGCGGAGAGAGCCAAGGAGGCGGCCTCAAAGGAGGACCAGCTGCCAGCCTCCAGCTGCAGGACCAAGAGAGGTCAGCGATAAAGCCAGAGAGAAGGGTGACCCTGAGCCAGGAGTTCAGAACGCGTGCAGCAATGCACAGGTGGAACTAGGAAGATGGAGAGTTGGGTGAGCCGGAAACCCTGCCTTCAGGAGCTCCCAGCTAAGGAGAGAGAATACAGAGCTGTAAAGGGAAGCACCTGACCCATACAGGCTCAGCCCATGTCACTCCCCACCAGGCCCCTAGCTCTTATTTTTTTTTAAGATTTTTTTTTAAGAGAGAGGGACAGTGAGAGAGAGAAAGAGAGAGAGAGAGAATCAATTGTATTTAGTTTTTCATGTGGCTTTAGTTACTCTGACACTCCGTTGCTGGGGTTCGAATCTGCATACTTGCGCATGCCAGGCAAGCCCCAAAACCGGCGAGCCACCACTGCAGCCCTCCCTCCAAGCCCTTATTTTTAAAAGAGGAAAATTGAGGTCGGGGCACCTCTAACTTTGGGGTGCTGAGTGAACTCTCACTGTCATTCACCTGCATCTCCTGCTCTGTCTCTGGCATGTAGTCCCTGAGAGACGCACCCACTGGCTGGCTGCCAGGTGAACACATTGGTATTTATGACCCTGGGTACCTCCAGAGCTCATCCACACAGAAGCAAATGGCCCCAGCCAGTGTCCCTGCCCTGGCACTCATTCCCCATGTGCTCAGGATCACCAGGGGGCACATTACCAGGCTGTCTGAGTCTGATGGAGGACCCCAGTGGCTCCACCTAGCTTTGATGACATTGAGGTGAGGAGTAGCTCCTGGTATGAAGGGTCCCACTCTGAGCTGCAGAGAGATGGCTCCAAGTGGAGAGTGCTTGAGATTCTGTCCCAAGAACAGAGGACGAATCTGAAAAAGGAATACAGAAGAATAGCCCAGCACTGCCCCATTACCATATCCCAGAGCGGAGCACAGAGAGAAGAGCTCTGGGGTCCGGTGGAAAAGGATGCTTTTAAGGAGCAACAGCAGACAAAGAGCACAGCGTTTGCTTTGTTGGATGCCTGGCTGGGTTCTTTTCAGTTTGCTTTAAGGCTGCTTCCAGGAGCCTCCTCAAAGTTCTCCAAGGCCCCAGTGCTGTTCCTGGCACCCTATCGTGGTCCTGTGCTGGGCACCCTCAGTCCCTATCCCTGGAAAGCATTCTTAGTAAATTTGATAGGGGCCCTTCTGCTTGGCTGGTCAGACCTGTGGCCCCCTTGGCCGTACATTCCTTGGAGTCCCTTCCCTCTGAGCACCCCCAGATGGCCTCCAGTGGGACTGGGCTTCCTCTGCCTGGGTTAGGGACCTTCTTCCAAGGAGAGGGGTGCAGCAGCAGGGGCCCACAGCGGGGAGGACAGTGGGGAGTGTGGTACCCAGGAAAGCTGGAAGGATGTAAATTTCCCAGGCCATCAGCAGGGTTTTAGAAATGCAAATGGAACCAGGCCTTTGAAATATGGCTGCTGTAAAGGGGACCGGTGTGGGAAGTCCTGAGAATCCTTTCTCTGGGGCTTGGCCTCAGGTGCCCTAGCTACTGGCTTCCCCTGTGGGGAGCCTGGGCACAGGGCCTGGGAATGTTGGGTTCAGTGGTCCCTGCCCCACCTCAGGACACTTCCCTGAACCCCACTCTTACCTCCAGGTGCACATTGGAGCTGATTCCAGTGGTCCAGCTGCAGAGAGTAAGCTTCTGTGTCCCCTCTGGCTCTCGGCTCCTGTGCTGTCTGGTGGAAATTCCTCCTGGGTCTGATTTAAATGCCTCTTGCTGCTGATGAGCTCCTTCCCGTGTACTCAGTCTTTGTGACTAGTTGAAACACCTTCTTTGTAAGGAGTATGAGCCATAGAGGCCTGCTTTATCATAACTCCTGTCACTTTATTTCTTCTCTCCAGCTGTGTCAGAGCAAAGCCTCTGAGCTCAGCCTCTGGCTCTGTTCTTCCCAGGAAAGCCTTCTCTCCGTTCCATCCCTTATCCACTGTGTGGTCTTGGCAAAGTCCTTCACCTTGCTGAGCCCCAGCTGCCTCATCTATAAAGTGGGGATAGGGAAAGTACCTGTCCCATAGTTGTGACTACAAGGAGGTCATTAAGGAAGATAATCCACGTAGAAGAAGCATTTAGCGCAACGCATAACACATACTGAGCTTTAAATGAATATTATCACAGTCTTTGCATTGTTACCCCCTGCTGGGCAAGAGCTGACCAAAATATCTCTCCCTTTGTTGCTCCTGGTGAGGGGGTTGTGCGAAAATCAAGTCCTGCTACCAGATGGTTGAGCAGCTGAGGGCTGAGCATATGGGGTGTATTGGGAGTGTTTATCTTCAAAACTGTGGTAGATTAAGACATTGTCTCAGCATCAGGGAACAGAATAAATACATCTATAAGTAGTTCCCTTTTCAATGTGCTAACACCCCGACTATGGAGGTCTTGACCCCTGTCTCTAATCCCACCTTCTCCAGGAAGCCTGTGGGCAGTTGGGGGGGGTGTGTGGCTGTAAAAAGCTCTAGATGGAGGGAGCTGGACTCAATTTTCCTACGTGTCTTTTATTAACGGTATGACCTTGGATCACTTCATTTCTCTGAGATTCTGTTTCCTCATCTTCAAAATGAGAGTAATAAGGACCTCTGCCTCTAATATGCGCGCAATGATCTCTTCAGCAGAAGTGGGGCACCCTTATAGGTAGCAGTCTGATAATCAGTTCTATATATAGTTATAATTATATATCGTTAGAAAGATATATGATAGAAGGATCAATTCTGTTTCGGTGATTTTCAGGGTTGATTGCACTTCATATGACATAATGGATGTAAAAGAGCTCAGGAAACTTGCCCAAGTTCATAGCAAATGAATTTCTGGCTTGAGGTCATCTAGGAAGTTAGTGGAAGAGTTAGGTTGGATGCGGGCATTCCAGGGCCGGGGCCTGAACTTCCCTGGAAACCACATTTCCCCTCCCAGCCCTCTCTTCCCTGAAGCTCTGTTCAGGAGATAAATGTGAATTTGGGGTGGGGGAACCAATCATCTGAGAGAAGAGGGAAAGGTTTGTGGAAGGGGGTTGGAGCCAGGCGGGGTAGGGGTCTCCAGATAGGGCCTGGGAGAGGCTTGGCAGACGGGCAGCCCTCTGCTCTTACCTCCCCCCAGAATCCTGCAAACAGCCAGGCCTAGCTCTCCTTTCCCAGCCTTGCCTGCCTCCTCCAAGAAGCAGGCAGCCTGTGCCAGAGTGGATGCGGTCCAAGTTATTAATTGCCTGCAACAATTAGCCCTAGCGCCTGGGCCTGCAGACACCCAGGCTCTGAAAGAGGAAGCCAATTACAGCTTCATCGATATTCACGCTGCCGCATAATCCGCTACCAACAAGATGGTCCCCCTTGCCCCCACCCATGTTTCTAGGGGGCCTTTGCTCTGACCTCCACATCTGCAGAAAATCAACTATTGCTGAGGCCTTCAAGTGTGAAAGTCAACGCAGGGTGACACCCAGAGGGACATTTTACACAAGGACCAAAGTACTAGTGCAGGGGAGCAGAACCCTGCCAAAGACCTGGACAAAGTGGCCTTAGCCAAGGACTGTCCCTTTGCAAGGGAGAAAGCCTAACCTCCACATCCCGGATGTTAAGTAGACTCCTTGAGGGCTTCTATGCTGGGACTGCCTTGAAATGGGGAGCTAGATCCCTAAGAGTTCTAGTTTTAATCCTAATTCAGTCACACTCTAGCTTTGTGGCTCTGGGAAATTTGCTTCACATCTCTGGGCTTGTTTGCTTACCTGTCCACTGAGGACGGAGACCCCACCTGACCACAGGGGAAGATGCAGGGAAGGGCTGTGCAGGAAAGCATCAACCAGTGTGGGGGACAGAGCCAGCTGGAAATAATGACAGTGCTGTGTCCTGTCCAGACAAAGATCTAAAAGGAAATCCATGCCCTCCGGAGAAGCATGGGTGATGTAATGAGACAGACGGGCCATTAGGGGACCCGGATGCTGACTCAGGCTTGCCCAGACTTATTCTGTGGTCTTGGTGTCCTTCTTTCTCTGGCCTGTTGTCCCTGCTTGCCAGGTGAGGACACGAGAACAGGTACACTCTAGGGTCCTCAGCTGGTCTCCACTAGGGAAGGCAGAATGAGCAAAACCCACAGTGTTCCAAGGGGTAAATGACAGGGCCAGTAAATGTGACGGAGTGACCAAGAGAACAAGACCAGGTACCTAGTGGTTGCGCGGAAGTCAGGAAACCTTGGTTCTTCAGCAGTAAAAGGAACCACATTATTTTTCTTACTTTTTTTTTAAGAGAGAGAGGGACAGTGAGAGAGAGAGAGAGAATCAATTTTATTTAGTTTTTCGTGTGGCTTTTGTTGCACTGACACTTCATTGTGCACGTGGTGCTAGGATTCGAACCCCGTCCTCGCGTATGCCACGCAAGTGCGGTAACCCTGAGCCACTGTTCCAGCCCACCACATACCTTTTATCAAGATAGAAAATAAAAATCATCTCCCGGTTCAGAACAGCTGGGAGTGGCTGGGTGGAAGCCCCCTCCCCGGGCCTTGTCCTTGGGCTGTTTCAGGACAGTGGACCGGAGCCAAGGCCTTCAGTGGCTGGGAGGGTGGGGGGCCTGGGCTCAGCCTCTGCATTGCAGCCTTGCAGGGGCCCAGGGTCAAGACAACAGCCGCACCTGCTTCTGAGTGCCCTGTGGGGCTTCCTGTACCCCTTGAGGGTAGGGGTCTTGCCTGGAGCTCCTGATGCACCTGTGTGTTTGTCCTTCATGACTCAGCACAGAATCCAGCCCCGCCCTTCCCTGTTCCCTCGTCCCTCTGGCCTCAGCTTCTTGGCACGAGCTGGCCAGCGTCTCGCCGACCCCAGTCAGCCTGGCTGGCCTCGTGGCGCCAGGAGCCAGGGCAGCTTTAACCCTGGCCACCAGGCCCCATCTGGGCCTGCACAGTGACAGCAAGAAATAGCTTTTCTGGCATTTTCCCAGTCAGGAGTCTGTGTGGCCCTGATGGGCTGTCCCAGTGCCAGCTCCTGTTCCTGCTCATCTAGTGTGGGCAGGGCCGGGAAACTCTGTGCCAAAAATACTCTGGTCAGGGGGCCTCTGAACTGGGATGTAGCGCTGAAGGCAGATCACGGTGTCCTGGCAGCTGCAGCGCCTTCTAGGCAGAGAAGGTGCTACCTACTTTAGCCATGCTGAGAGTTAAGGGTGACCATGGGTCCTTTGCCAGGCCCCAGGTATGCCCTGCTTCATCCACACAACCCAGGGCAGGTCCTCTCATCACCCCCATTTACTGACCAGGTCACTGAGGCCCGGGAGGTCAGCCAACAGGTAAACCCAGGCAGTTTAATTCTACAGCCCAAGGAACACTCTCTTCTTCCCACTTTACAGACAGAAAAACTGAGGGTCAGAGAGGTTAAGGGACTTGGTTAGGGTTCGCAGAAGCAGTCAGTGATGGTGCGGATTTGAACCGAGGTCTTCCGGATGTGGTAGATGCCCTATCCATCTCCCTACCTCTCCCTGATGATCGGGTCCCTGTTGGGGACCACTCTCGGATGTCATCCCAATCTCCAACACAACAAAACTCGTCCCAAGGGAAACATTCCAAGGCGGAGCTCACATCACAGTTGGAGATGAGATCCTCCCTTGGAAACCAGAGGGGGGCTGTCCTGCTTCCTGGGACCCAGGAGGACAGCATCACGCTTCCACCTTCCAGAACAAGAGGCAGGGGCCAGGGCTGCCCACTGCAGGTGCCAATTGCCAGGTCATCTCCTGGCCTCTCTCTTCACAAACAGGGAGAATGAGCCCTCCTGATGGCACCTAACCAAGCTTTTGTGTCCTTCCTGCCACATCTCTGGGTCCTCCTTTTGCAGCTGGGCATGTCAGGGGACAGCTGTAACCACGGCCACACCTGGCAGATGTGTCAGCAGGATGCAGAAGGAATGGTGAGCAGTCCTGATGACCACGTGGGGAGCTGGGCTGGTGGCAACTCTCCCTACCACCACCTCCTCCTCCTCCTGGTTCTCTCCTGTCTCTCTCCCCAGCCTTCCCTCCTTGGCACCTCTCCCTTCACTTGGTGATGACCCCATGAGCACTTACTGAGCACTTACTGTGACACAAGTGGGGTCTCAAAAGTCTCACGTGCCCCATCTCCTTTATCTTACAACGGCCCTTGGGGCATAGAGAAAAGCGTCTCGGAGAGGTCAGGTTTGTAAGGCCCTGCTGACTTCAAGCCCACCTGTCCTATCCCTTTGCTCCACCAAGGGACAGCAGCTCCTCACCACACATGGGACAAGAGGATGAGCAGGTTCCCGTATCCTGGCCTTGGATGGATGGTCTGGCGGATGGTTTTCCCCTTTCAGCTCCAAGCTGAGGGCTGGGTTGTGCTCAAGGCCCTGAGTTCAATCCAGCACCACAAAGCTCACTAAGCTGATCTCATCTCCCTGACCTGGGCTGCTGCCCTCTCTGCCTTCCAGTCCTGCGCTTCCTGTGAATATGGGCTGTCCAGGGTCAGCTGCTGCTCAGTGAAATCAGGAAACACAAACGAAGCCAAGAGCAAGCAACCAGGTCTCGCAGGTGGGACCCAAGCACAGCGGACTTCCCTTTGCCCCCTGGGGATCCATGCACATCCCTGGGGCACACAGAACAGGTGGTTCTGAGCATGGGGTTTGCAGTCAGATGGACTCTAGGGTGTCTATAGCTATGTCACCTCCCAGGCTGTATGACGCTGGCCAAGTCGCCCAACTCTCTGAGTCTCAGTTTCCTCCCCTGCAAAATGGGACAGCACTTATCTCAAGCAGTGGCTTCAAGGGACCAGTAAGGTCACAAACACATTAACCCATCCATTTCTAGCTGTGTGACCTTGGACTAGTGATTTAACCTCTCTGTTATCATTTTTCTGTAAAACAAAGAACTGTAATGTCAGAGATGTTACAGGCTGGGATCGTTGTGGAGACTAAGTGGGATCTCACTTAGTGGAATCTGCACAGCAGACCTGGGTTAATGCCCTTTCCATGTCACATTTGGGGTCCAGAGAACATAGGGAAACACACTTGCTTAGGACTCTCTTCTTAGGAGTTGTTTGTTTGTGGTAGTCCACGTAACAAGGCAAGAAGCCGGGCAACGTGGCACACACCTGCAATCCCAGCAGCTTGGGAGGCTGAGGCAGGAGGACCGTGAGTCCAAAGCCAGCCTCAGCAGTTTAGTGAGGCCCTGAGCAACTTAGCAAGGCCCTGTCTCAAAATTAAAAATAAAAAGGGCTGGCGGTGTTGCTCAGTGGTTAAGCACCCCTGGGTTCAATTCCTGGTTAAAAAACCAAGGCAAGAGCCAACATTTCCGTGACTTGTGTGCAATGTGCGAGTTGCTCGTGTCTGACACAAAGCTGTGAGTTCAGAGCCCTGAGCCTGATGACCTGGGTTCAAATCCTAGCTCTGCCGCTTGCTAGCTGTGTGATTTTGGGCAAGTCGCCTGACCTCCCTGTGTATCCGTTTCCTCGTCTGTAAAGGGGGCTCACAGGAATACCCGCCTCCAGGGGCTGTGCTGAGGACTCGCGGGTGTACAGGAAGCAGCACCATCAGCGTCCAACCTCAGCGCCCAGCTATGGTCCCACTTGGTCTCCACAATGTTCCCAGCCTGTACCATCTCTGATATTACAATTCTTGTTTTACAAAAAATGATAACAGAGAGATTAAGTCACCAGTCCAGGGTCAGACTAGTAATGGATGACAAATGGCAGAGCCACTGACTTAGGATTTGAACCCCGGTCCGACGGGTTCCAGGCCTATGCATTTGTGATCTCAGGCAGTCACATGTCTGTGAGGTAAGAGGAGGACAGGTTCATGGCCCCGTCTGTGGTTCAGCTAGTGACAGATGAGGCTGCCTTCTCACCCTCTGCTTCTGGTTGTCACCTGTCTCATCTGGAAGCTTGTCCTGCTCCACTGAGCCATTTATTCCCAAAACACTCCACCCCAACTCCAGCAGCGGCCCTTAGATCCTCCCAGCCTCCAAACCTGCTCGTTCTGCAGGGCTCCCAGCGCACAGGGACCTAGGGAGACCCTGAATCCAGACCTTGCTCTCCCCCGCACCTGGTAGGAGGGGCTAGCAGATGCCAGGAGAGTCGCTGTGCATGGGAGAAGCCCCTGCCCCTCCCGCTGACCCCTGGGGGAGGGTCTGCTGCTCCAAGCTCTCCACACCCCCTCCTATCTGCCCAGGGGACAGGGCCCCTCGCTGGGCACGGCATCCACAACCTCCCTCCACCTCCTCTGCCCAGGGGACAGTGCCCTCGCTGGGCACGGCATCCACAACCTCCCTCCACCTCCTCTGCCCAGGGGATGGGGCCCTCACTGGGCACAGCATCCACAACCTCCCTCCACCTCCTCTGCCCAGGGGACAGTGCCCTCGCTGGGCACGGCATCCACAACCTCCCTCCACCTCCTCGATGCCCAGGAGACAGTGCCCTCGCTGGGCACGGCATCTACAACCTCCCTCCTCCTCCTCTCTGCCCAGGGGACAGGGCCCTCTCTGGGCACAGCATCCACAACCTCCCTCCACCTCCTCTGCCCAGGGGACAGTGCCCTCGCTGGGCACGGCATCCACAACCTCCCTCCACCTCCTCTCTGCCCAGGGGACAGTGCCCTCGCTGGGCACGGCATCTACAACCTCCCTCCTCCTCCTCTCTGCCCAGGGGACAGGGCCGTCTCTGGGCACAGCATCCACAACCTCCCTCCACCTCCTCTGCCCAGGGGACGGGGCCCTCGCTGGGCACGGCATTCACAACCTCCCTCCCACCCCATCAAATGGCAACTCCCAGGCCCACCCCGACCAGGCTCTCCGCACAGGGGCGGGCTCTGGCCTTGCTCCTCTGCCGGCATGCTCCCACCCTCCGCCCAGCCCTCCCCCGGAGCCTTCCACTCTCCTCCTGGCTCCCAGAACAATTTCACACCATCTATTTCTGCACTATCACAGCCTGACTGGGAGAGTCCCTGCCTAAGCACTAGGTGGAGGAAGTCCCTCCAGGGAGCCACTTCCAGGCAGTGCAGGCAGGGAGAGGCTGGTCCCGAGGAGTTCGAGCTCGGGTGTCCTCGAGGTCAGAGGTTGGAGTCTCCTCAATTGAGAGATGGGACGCTGGAGGGTCCTGAAGGAACGACTTGCCCATGACCACACGGCACTTGTGGGGCATTGCAGAACCTGAGCTCCCAAGTCCAGCTTGTAGGACCCCAATGTCCCAGGACAGGGCCAGGCTGATGGGCATCACGGCCTCCAGTCCTTAGGAGTCAGCTAGTGCCACCATGGTGCCGTGTAACGAGCCACTTCCAAATGTCAGTGGCATCAATTTTGCTCGCCGGTTGGGAGGCTGGCCAGGAGCTCAGCTGCAGGGAGCCAGTTTACTTGCCCTGCGTGCCCTGTAGGAGGCCAAGGCTGCCCTGGGCCTGTCTCTTCTGGCTATGGTGGGAGATCGAGAGGGCAAATGTGACCCCATAGCACCTCAAATCTCTCCTCTTGCCCCACTGGCCAGACCCAGAGGAGAAGCAGCAGATGGCTCCCGGTGTGGCCTTGGCAGGGGTGTGAATGCAAAATTCCATTCCCAGACGGTGAACAAGGGAGAGCAATGATTCTTCCTTCTTACAGGTTCCAGTTGACAGCTGGCTGTCCCCAAAGCCATCAGACAAGTCCCTCACCCGCTTCCTCCGGCTCGCTCTCAGCCTGCCCCATCTGACAGTCATCTGATCGCAGAGCAAGGGCAAGAACGCCAAGCCCCCGAGCATGAGTGCGTAGGACAGGGGACACGTTGGTGTGATTCTGGAGAGGCAGGGAGCGGGGAAGGTTGCCTCCACACCCGTTCTTCTGGCACCACCTGTTACACCCCTTCTGGGAGCCTGGGGACCCCGCCACACTTTGAGTCAAGTCCTCATGGCATCGATGGTCACTCTGGCCTCAGAATCGGAGGGGGACAATTTCTTTCGGCCTTCCTGCTGTTTGGTAGCAGCCCCCCAATTTCCAGTGACAAATCACCCTTCCCTTACCAGCCATTTGATCTGGGTGGGGTCTGCACATCAGGCCTAAGCCAATCAGAGGGCCTCGTTATCCCCCTGGTCACCATGATTGGTTCAAGGGCATCTACCTAGCAAATCTGGATCAGGGAGAATTCAGCCCTAATATTTTCGTCTCATTGCTGGGAAAGAGACTATTTTTCCTGCAGGACTTGAACCTGATGGGATATAGGCTTTGTGTTACCAGCAACCATCGCACCACAACATTAGTTCCAAGAACAAAGTAACCATAAACTGAGGGACAGAGAGACATGGCTTCAGCTCCTGGATCAAGCTGTGCCTGAAGTCTTAGTTCTAGTTTTGAACTCTTCTATGGCTGTGAGGCAAGTCAGGACAAGTTTTCTGTTACTTGCAACTGAAAGAGTACTGCTTAAATGAACTTGAAATACTATAATTATAAAATATTGGACACCTAGAACCTAGGCTGCTCGGAATCATGTTTGCTGTACATCAGAGTTGAAGTCCTTAGAGACTTCAACTCCCTCAGGCGAACATGAGAGGGCCCTAAAGGTCTGGATGGGGAGAGGGGGAGACCAACATTCCTTTATGTACGCCCGCCGGTGCCGGCTCATCTGCGAAGCACACAATCCCAGCCTCTTGGTCTCAGTGATGGTCTGAGCTGGCCTGGGACAGTGCAGGCAGAGTGGCTGGGAGTGATTGCTGTAAACAAGGGGGAGGGAAAATGAGGGGTTCTGGAGGAGAGGTGGGTAGCCCGTCTGAAGAGCCACCCTGGATCAGCAAAGAAGGCTGCCCCAGGTGGGACGGCTCCAAGCCCGGCACTGCCTGGTGTGCCAGCCTGCGTTATCCCCTGCCCTCGCTGGCTGGTCTTCTAGAGCAGATGTTCAGGAGAGGGAACGAAGTCTTCCACCTGACCCTGACTTCCCCACCTGCACCATCTTCAGCGGTGCCAACCACGGACCTGGCTCCTGGGTACTTCCGCTTGGCAATGCTGGCGCTGCCACTGCCTCTGCTCCCTCCAAGCCAGAGCCCCATGTCCCTGACGGGCCTTACTCAGAAGACAGATGATTCTCGCCACCCTGAGTGGAGGTTCCTGGATGTAATGGACTCGAGTTACAGCTCCGATTTCTCCAAGGACTTGCTATTTGTGTATTGGCCTCAGTTTATTCATCTGAAAATTGGAGGCACCCCAATAATGCCACCCCTCAGTATACTCTTGTGAAACAGGCCTTTCCACCCTACAGGTGAAGAAGCCACGGCTGCGGGAAGTCACGCGCTCATTGATTCCGCTGCATTCTTCTAACAAACCCCAGCTGAACACTTTCTACTCCCCAGACTCTGAGCTGGGCCCCGAGGACACCGGGTGATTAAAGCAAGGTCCCAACCCCCAGGCCGCACAGTCAAGGCACCAGACCTGCTAAAGGTCACAGCATGAACTCTCATCCCCCACCCTGTTCATAGTAGGTGCTCAATGAACGCCTGACTTGGCTGAAATACACCGTGGGCAACCAACAGGGAGGAGTCGTGGGCAAGATGACAGAGGGATGCTAAGAATGCCACAGGAGATAGGGAGATGTCAATTCCTAGCCTCCGGGCTGGGTTTGCAAACAAAAAATCTATCATCTCTGACGCTGTTTGTTAAAGACCAGAATGGGGACAAAGGGAATGAGCATTGGTGGCTGGTGTGCTTGGCTCCTGCCTGAGAAAGCAGCTGGGGCCTGCAGAGCGTTGCTCTGGCGGTGAGCTGAAGTGGTCCCCACGTCCCCCGAATCAGGGCTCTGCAAGGATGGGCTCCCTCGGTCAGGGTAGTGTGCCCGGCACGCTGGAAGCAGTGAGGGAGGGCTTGAGGACACAGGCACCAACCCTTGCCTGCCTACATGAGTCACCGCCGTGTTTCAGCAGCTCCTGGCCTCTGGGGCCTGGCTTCTCAAAAATGTGGACTCTCAGCCCCACCCCAGCCCTGCTTAGCGTGAATTTGCACTTTTATTAGATCCCCACTGTCTGTCAAGCAGGGGTGGGGGTCGAGTTGAAATCGGCAAGGGGGTTTGGAAAGCACGGATGCCTGCACCCACCCCCAGAGATCCTGATCGAACTGGTCTGGGCCGTAGCCTGCGCATCAGAACTCCTTCAAGCGCAGCTCAGGTTGAGGAGCACTGCCTTAACTTCACGGCGGGCGGGGGGGGAAGGATGAGAGGGGATGTCACCAAATGTACCTCATATAACCTTGTCACAACCCCAGGAGCTCAAGGGCTTGTGGTCGGCTCCATTTTTCAGGAAAGGCAAAGGGGGTCTTCTATACCTGACATGTCAGTGGTGGGGTGCCCAGACCAGCAGCAGCAGCCCCTGGGAACTCATTAGAAATTCACAGGTCTGAGCTGGATGTGATTGCTCACCTGCAATCCCAGCAGCTCGGGGAGACTGAGGCAGGAGGATCGGAAGTTCAAAGCCATCCTCAGCAACTTCGCAGGACACTAAGCAACTTAGTGAGACTCTGTCTGAAAATAAAAAAAATAAAACAGGCTGGGGATGTGGCTCAGTGGCTAAGTGTCCCTGGGTTCAATCCCTGGTGCCAAAATAAAAAAAAACAGAAAGAATTCATGGGTCTGACCAGAAACTCCAGGGGGAGGAGCTGTGCTTGGATGGACTGGCGGATGTGTTAATGTGCTGGTCCGATGGAAAAAGCCTGGGTTGGACGGGGATACCTGGCTTCCCCTCCTGCTCCTCCTCTTTGGGCTTCAGTTTGCACATGCGTAGAAGCAGGGGGTGCGCAGGGAGCCGGTTCAGGATTGCCTCCCTCCTGAGGGGTCTCCACGGTGGACAATGTAATCCATTGCAGAGCGCCTCCCACTGAGCCCTGGGCTGACCCGAGCATCTTCTCAGCAGCCCCCTCCGGGGAGTCAGGGCTGGCACTGAAATGAACCCTCCCAGAAGCTCCATGATCTGAGGACCCCCAAGTCCTACATGAGGGCAGGTGCACCTCAGGGCCAGTGCTTTCTCTCTTCTCCTTGGAGGGGAGAAGCCGAGGCTTCTAAAGGGGCTAGAGAGACGTGTTAAGGGGGCAGGTGATCCCTGCACAGTCTTCTGTGCCTCCACATCTTTGCGGAGCAGGGTCCCTCTGCCTGGTGGACACTTCTTTGCCTCCTCCTCTAGAGTGCAGCCACCAAGGCCCAGCCCAAATGCAGCTTCTCCATAAACTGCCCCAACAGGGACACCTGAACTACCATGGAGAAAGAAGCACTTCCTGCCTGCATGATGCACTTCCTGTGTCATCTGTCTCCGTCCACAGACTGTGATCCTGGAGGTGGGGGACCCTGAGGACTGCTAGCACCAAGTCTGAGCGAAGCGAGGATAGATGCTCAAGGCAGATGGGATCTAATGCAGCACCTGACTCCCCATGTCACCCGCACGGTTTCCTCCTGTGCCTCAGGAGGGGCACACCGGCCGACTTCCCACCTGTCATTCCTCCATCACAGAGGGCAAGGCCAGCTCTGGTGTGGACTGAGAGGTGCAGAGTCTCGGATCTGCCAGGGAGCCCCGAGCAGCTGCTTCTTCCCAGGGACGCCATGGGGAGGAGGGGAGAGGCAAGGAGCAGCTTAGTGAGGCAGAAAGTGCCGGTGACTGACACCAGGGTGTCCGGCAGAAAGCACCGGACTGTAATTGTGCTCAGGAGTCAGGTCAAGTTCAAGGTCACGCAGAGGTTGCCTTCTCACAGCTCTTCTGTGTGCTCTCATTTGCTGTGTTTCAGCTCAGCTGGGGAGGAGGGTGAGGGCCATTAGGTCCACTGTGCACCTACTGTGCATTTGACCATGGGGACATTCAGTGGGCATCCAGGAGAAGACAGGTGGCTAAGGGGCTGTCATCCACTGCACCCATGCTGAGGGAGGGGACATGCATCAGGCATCAGGTGCTGCTCTGTGATTGTCAGAGAGCGCCTACTATGTGCAGATCCCTGTGAAAGGGGATGTATTGCAAACCCACTAAGCACTGGGCCCTGAGATAGGAGAATGTGGATCAAGCACCTACTATGTGAGCCCATCGGGGCCCAGGAGGAGAACGAGCCCAATGTGCACTGTGTGCCCAGCCCTGGGCAAGAACCAGGCAGCTGCAGAAAGTGGGCTCTCCTGCCTTCACCTCTCTCCGTTTGGGATTCAGCTCCTGCTCCTGGCCCAGGGCCAGATCAGATTCTGACTCCCAGGGAGCTGTCATGGCCTCCCTCATGACCTCCCCACTGCCTGAGACCATCACATCCAGCGCTTCCGTGTAGCACACCCGCACGGCCGGGGACAGCACTGCGTGCCACCTTGTGTGTGACCTCAGGCTGCAGGCTGCTGGGCAGGGACTGCTGTCACCATCTTAGACTTGAAGGAACTGAGGCCCTAAGCCATGAAGCCATGCCACAAGCAAGTGACAGAGTCTGACCCTAAGCCCAGATGTTCCCGAGGCCATTGGGTGAATGACACAGGCCAGTTCCAGGTCGCTGGACCTGGCTGGTCCCAGAGAACAACCACTGGCCATTTGAAGAGCAGCAAACTGAAGCCTTGCTCCGCACTTAACCCCCGACCTCCAGCTCCCTGCCAGCACCAGCCTTGGAGCCCTCCGGGGCTGGGCGTGTTGTCTTCCTGAACTGGGACTTGCCCTGGCACTTGGGGGAGACAGGGCCGATGTGGATGAGTGGGAATCTGCGGTGGCATTTTCCCATGATGCTCTCCCTCCCACTTCCTGCAGCAACTGCGGAACAGATTGCATCACGAAGGAGAATTCCTGGATTAAAGAGCTATGATTCTAAAGGGCTGTTTATCTGTGTTTTCCTTCATTTCATTAAGAAAAAAATAGTTTAATTTCAGTAAGTGAGTTTAATGCAAAGGAAACCAAAGCTGGGCCTGTCACCCCACGGAGGAGGATGGTGTTGACCCAGGGGAGGAGGAGGAGGAGCTTCATGGACAACTGTCTGCTGGCTTTGGCCCCGCTACCTGCTTTTCTGGCACAGCCTGCCTCGTGGTCTTTCCCCACAGCCAGGGAAAGAGAGCCCAGAGAGCTCAAGTAACTGGGCCAAGGTCACCCAGCTCATGCGAGGCTGTGTGAATCTGAAACCAGATAGTCTGTCTGACCCCAAAGCCACACTTTCCTTTGTCTTGTGGCATATTGAAGCAATCCAGTTCCTTCCCCTGAACCTCACTGCTGGCTGCTCCAGAGGGACAGAGAAGGCACAGAGGGCCAGAGGGAAGTACCTGAGATCACAGAGCTGATGGGTGGCAGAACGGGGCTCCGGGCCCACACCTGGACATGTCAGGCCCTGCCCGCTGCAGGTGGGGCTCTGCCAGAGCTGTGCAGGCAGATGCAGGGGGCTCCGGGTCCTCACTGCCCCAGGAGGTAGCAGCCTTGGCAGTAGGACCAAGGGCCCTAGGGTGGTGTTGTACATCCATCACCATCACCTCCTCAGTCCGGGGACACATCTCAGCCCTGGCTTCCCAGGATGCTGGTGCTAGGGGGACTCCAGGTGCTTTAAGAGCCAATTCACACTGCAGGATTCGAGTCTCAGCCCCTAAGGTTTCTCAGTCGGTTGTTAGAGCTTGGGCAAGTTGCTTGCCCATGCTGAGCTCAGTCTGTCTGTCTGTAAAGTGGGATCAACAATGACACCTACCTCATAGGGCCACTGAAGATGACGTGTAAAGGGCTTAGAATGGGGCCTGGCAGTAGGGCATCGAAAGGGCTAGGTAGGTGCTGACTCCTGCCCTTCGTTCAGTAAGCACCGGTTGGGCACCTGGGATACAAGTGAGACAGGCCCAGCCCACTCAGAGGCTGCAGGAAGCAGGAAATGGGCAGCCAAGAAGCCTAGACACAGGGCCAGTGAAGGCTCTGGGAGGGGAGGTGGCTGAGCTTTATCTTGATGGACCAGGGGTCATCATTAATTGGACGACCATGGGGGTAGGGGGACAGGCAGATGCAGGTCCAGCATCCAGGGGAAAGGCAGAACACAGAGGCTCTGGGAGCAGGAAAAGCACAGTCCATCCAGGGACCTGGGATGGGGGGGGGGCTACAGTGGCCACTTGTGACAGGTAGTGACGAGGGATTGCAGGGCAGGCGTCCAGGAGCCTTGGAGCTGCTATGGGTTGAGCTGTGTTCCCCAAAAAGGAGAGGTCAGAATCCTAATCAGTACTACCTGCGAATGTGGCTTGATTTGGAAGTGGGTTTGCTGCAGGGGTAATTAGTTAAGACCAAGTCACACTGAGTGGTCACACTGAGTGGGGTGGCCCTTTACCTAGTACAACCAGAGAGACAAAGGGAGGGGGCACCTTCACACAGAAGGCCGAGTGAGGATGGAGGCAATGTCATCTCGGAATGCCACCGACTGGCGGCCACCTCAAGCCAGAAGAGGCAAAAAAGGGACGTCCCCCCGAGCCTTCAGCTGGGCAGAGCTGACACCTGGAGCCTGGACTTCCGGCTTCTGGAACCAGAGAGAATGAATTTCTCTTGTTTAAGCCATCCAGCTTGTGGACTTAGTTAAGCCTGCCCAGGAAGCTGAGTGACAGCCAGCGCTGAGGTCCGGAGGGGTAACTGGGACAGGCTGGGTCACAGTTACCTCTCCAGGTTCCCCATGGTGCCCCATGCTCAGTGGCACCTCGGGGACACCTGGCACCCTGTTACCTGCCTGGGGCCCCCATCACCTCTGCCTTCCCATGCCGTGCCACTTCCTGTTGGGCCCTGGCTCCTGTGCCCACTGCGGGATGCAGTTCCAGGTTTCCTGCGGTTCTGCTGAGATATACGGCTGGCCTTGGGCTGAAGACGGCGCAGGGCTGGACTGGCATGAATCATGTTTATCACAAACGGGAAACAAAGGGAAGAAAGGAACAGAGCTCAGGAAGCGGTGGGTGGGCGCCCGCTGGGGAGCGAGAGAGGACCCATTAATTTCCTGATGTTTGCTCCAGGACCAGGCAGCCCGGCTCCAAGCTTTATCTGCACTGCTCAGCTGTGACAAGCGCTGCGTGCCAGCTTCCTGGTCGCACCAGGGCTTCAGTAGGCACGGGAGGGGAGAGGGCCCCAGAGAGCGGCTTCAGGCCCAACCATTAGGCCAAGTGCTGTCCCCGAGCGGAATCGTGTTGCATTCTGCCCAGTAACAGGTGTCGCTGGCCTCGGCCTGGGGCCAGGAACTGCTCTGGCCACCTGCCCTAGCTGAGGAGGGCCAGAGTGGATGCCAGGAGGTGGGGCAGGGAGAGACAGGGTCTGCTCCATGGAGTCAAAGGGTACAGCGCTTCTTGAGTTCCACTGTGGCCCCAGCCTGGCATTCGTTTCCCGGGGCTGCGGTGACAAATGGCACCCACGGAAAGTGATTTCTATTACCTTTCTGTAGGCGCCAAGTCCAGGCTGCAGGTGTTGACAGGGTCAGTTCCTTCCGGAGGCGCTGAGAAGGAGCCATCTGTTCCAGGCAGCTCTGCAGCTCCTGGCGACAGCAGTCCTGTGGACACATTGCTCCCATCTCTGTCCCCACCATTGTGTGGCCCCCTCTCTCTGTGTGCCTGTGTCCAAATTTTCCTCTTAGAAGGACATCGGTCCTTGGATTAGGGCTTGTCATTTGGTTACCTCTGCAAAGACCGATATCCAAACACAGTCCCATCCACAGGTAGGAGGGGATTTAGGACCCCTGCGGGTCTTTCTGGGGGTGCACAATGCCACCCACTGCTCATCATCAGCCCACTGTGCCCACAGCTGCTAGAAGCTCTGTGAGCTCTGCCCACATCTACATAACGGAAAGACGAGGAGGGCACTGTTGCTTCCCCATTTTATTAATGAGAAAACTGAAGCTCAGAATCTTGTAGCTAAAATGACAGGTACAAAATTCCAAGCCAGACCCACACTGGGGTGGAACATCACAGCAGTGACATGGGGGTGTAGGGTGCAGCAGGACAAGGGAGGCAGAAGGCAAGACCAGGGGACTCCCTAAAGGAGGTGATGCAGGAACAGAGACCCAAGGGATGATTATTTTACAGACAGAGAGATAGAGGTCCAAAGGAGGGAAGGGCAGGCCCAAGGTCACAATGCTGAAGGGTAGAGTGGGTGGCAGCATCCAGCCTGTGCACCCTGGGGTGGGACCTAGCAAAATGAGAAATCAGGCCCCTTCTGCCTCCATTTGTTCACCAAAGGGCTCCTGTTTGATTCCACTTCCCCAGAGAAGGCCCTGGTGGTGATGGCCACCTCCCAAAGGCCCCGGGGGACACTATCACAGGGATGGGGCCGCCTCTGCCACTTCCTGGCTGTGCATCCTCGGGCACCTTTTTCACCTCTCTGAGCCACTCACCATACTAGCAACTGAACAGGATCAAATAAGATGAAGGAAGATGACCCGAAACCTAAGACCCTCGGGAAATGTCACAGGTGACATCAAATCAGAGCCACGCCTCTCCCACTAGTGCTTTTAGCACGCCCCAGCTGCACCGGCCACCTGCCATTCTCTGCGCTCCCTCCCTCCCCCGGGCAGTTGAACAGGCTGTGCCGTGCCTGGAGCGCCTTCCCAGCTTCCCATTCTCAGCGTTCGGGCGTGCGGCGCGGGCGACCTTGGCCAGTACACAGCCTACCTCCGAGGGCTGCAGCGGATTAAATGAGATGGTGCAGTTCGGCGGCTGCTGTGATTGGCTGCAGGACGCTGGTGGCCCCGCCTCCACAGACAGGCAGGACCGGAGGGAGGGGCTGGGGAGGAGACGCAGACGGGAGCGGACTTCAGGGGCAGGATCTGCGAGCAGGACCCCAAGGTCCCCGCCTCTCCGTGACACCAACCTTTCCAGGCTGTGCCAGTATGTCCCGCCCTGCCCCTGAACACCCCCTGTCCTCCTTGAGACACCTGGTCACTTGCAGGGAGCCCGTTTAACTCATCCTCTTGGTCACCCCTCTTTTATGAGGACAATTCTGATGTTCCTCCTTCTCCCTTCTTTTCCTGGCGGGACCTGCGCTCCTACAACAAGCACCTCGCACTTCTGTGGGAGTCTCAGGCCTAGCCCAGCAGCTGGCATTTGCCAATGAATCAATGGTGAAACGAGTCAGCGAGCAAGTGCTGGGAGGGAGGGAGCCAACCACACAGTCGCGGGTCCTGGCAGCCCCAGCGCAACCCCCCACCTTCCACCCCGTAAGTAAGGCCCAGGAGCCCCCTGCAGGGGCAGGATGTCTGGGGCCCCGAGGAGACTCGGTGACAGCTCTGCCCATCGCCCTCCGCAGTGAGGATGCCCAGAGAGCCAGCTCCACTGGGCACTGAGGGTCTCTGGAACACTGTCTACCTCTTCTTGCAGCCTCAGTGGAAGGGACACCAGCCAGTTGTCACTGGAGGCGGGGACCTGGATGGTATAGGGAGAGGGGGTCCTCACAAGGGAAGGGGTAGCAGCCTCCTGTCTCCTGTCCTTGCCCACTGGGCAGGCGCTCCACCTTTCATCCCCTGATGTTTAAGGAAATTAAGGTCAGATCTGGCTGCTAAATATTTGTCCAAGCTGAATAGAAAATGGTACCGAAGAGGAAGGCCTTCGATTTTTATTAGCAAATAAATCATCCACAGGAGCGTGGGCTAGAGCGGGAGGCGGGCACTCAACCATCTAGTGCCTCCTGCAGTCTCACGGGCTGCCCAGGGTCCCCCTTAAAAATTCTGCTCCTTCACCTTGCTCCAGTGGGCGGAGCCTAGGCGCTGAACAGGGCGGGGCTTCTCCCTCCTCACCTGGAGCCACAGCAGGACCCAGGGTGCAGCAGAGCCTGGCCTCTGGGCCCAGCTGGACCTGATTTTGTGTTGCAGCAATGCCCGCAGGCAGCGCTGTGGCTGGGCAAGCCTCGGAGTCCCTGTGTCTGCATAATGAGTGAGCATGAAGCAAGGTGCTCCCCTCCTGGTGTGTGACCTCTGGGGTGTGGCAGAACAGTCTGTTGGCAAAAGATGGCCCCCAAAGATGTCCGTGTCCCAGTAGCTGGAACTTGTAAATATGGTCCCTTACGTGGCATGGTGGTGGGGGTCATGGTGGCAGATGGAATTAAGGTTGCCGATCAGTTGATCTTGAGATGGGGAGATGGACCACTGTGATCAGAAAGGAAGTGTGGGTAGGAGCATCCATACCCCATGGGAGATAGGTCACACACACACACACACACACACACACACACCCCGCTGCTTTGGCCATGAAAGGGGCCATAAGCCAAGGAATGCTTGGAAAGGAACAGAGAAAGATTCTCCCCTGGAAACTCTGGACAGCTCTGCTGACACCTTGGTGTGAGCCCTGCGAGGCCCTTTCTGGCTCTGGCCTCCAGTGTTGTCAGGTAATAAATACACTTTCACTGTTTTAAGTCACTAGGCTTATGGCAATTGGCTGCCGCAGTCAGAGACCTAGAATAACACCCAGGGAACAATAAACACTATCACCATTTAGTGATCACTCAAGAATAGTATGAGCCGGCTGCGGTGTGCACACCTGTAATCCCAGCCACTCAGGAGGCTGAGGCAGGAGGATCATAGATTTGAGGCCAGCCTCAGCAATTTAGTGAGGCCCTAAGCAACTTCACAAGACTTGGTCTCAAAATAAAAAATAAAAAGGGCTAAGAATGTGACTCAGTCCCAAAATGCCCCTGAGTTCAATCCAATAAAATTTTAAAATAAACCAAAAGAAAGAAAAGTATGCTTATGAAATAAATAAAAAGAACCTTGTCTGGGCATCAGGAGTCCTAGATTCTAGCTCCAACCCTGCCCCTAATGGGCTGTGCTGTGAAGCCAATTCTCTGCTCCCTGAACACAGCAGTATCCTCTTCTACAAACAGAGTATGGATGACAGGTGATCTCCAGGGTCCTTGCTCCCGACTCTCAAAGTTCTCTTGTTATGATCGTCCCTGAAAGGTTCTCACACCCGGCCTCCAATCCCCTCCACATCCCTCCTTCCACCTGCAATCTGCTCCCTGCTCCTGGGCAAGGTCCTGGCTGGGACTGGCAGAGCCCGCGGCCCTGGAGCAGACAGTTAATAAAGGCGGGAGGTGCAGATCAATGTGTGCCGACATCCCTATGACAGATTGGCGAGAGGGACAGATTTAATATGCTGCCACTTTTCTTCCCCAGCCTGGGGGCCGGAATTGATTAAATAAATTAAAGCTCTGTAGCCCACGAAGCTCTGGGTAAGGTCGTCTGGTCCCCCGACTGCCACTGTCTGGCGGCACGCCTCACCCTGTCCCAGGATGGCACTACCCAGTGGTCCTGCTGCCCACAGAGGATAGAGTCCTACAAATCATGGGACTCTGCTGTGTGCACCACACAACAGGCAGTGCAAGCCTGGGCCGGGAGGACATGGACTAGGATGGGAATGTGGGGAAGGAGCACGAAATGAGAGGAAAGAGGCACTGCAGGGGTGAGCTAGGTGGGCACGGTGCCCGCTGTGTCAGGCTTGATGGAGCAGGGGCAGCCCCCAGCAGAGAGGGGAAGCGCCTGAGCCCCACATTCCTGCCTCTGGGCCTGCTGGGCACGCGTTGACCTCTCCAGCCTGCCCCTTCTCCAGTGCGTCCCATGACCAGCCCAGGGAAGGCAGGTCTGAGCCTCTCAGGTGTTAAAGACGACAGTGGAGGTGTCCCAAGTTTCAGCCCACGTGACCGACCGTGCATGCGCCCCTCCTTGCGTGCACAGGAGCCTCCGGTAAGGTCACAGCGCTTCAGCGTGGCCCCTCCTCTGCTCAGCCCTTTACAGTGGTTGGCCCAAATGATCTTTTGGTCATTTTCCTTCCAAAGTGCTCCATTTCATCCTCTCAGGGGCGTGATCCCACTTTAGAGATGAAGAAGTTGAGGCTGGAAATGAAGAGTCTTGCCCAAGGTCAGGCCTGCAACCTGGTTCCCGAGACGCTTGACCGGCATAGGAAGCACAGCTGCTGCGAGGGCCTGGGGTTGTGATGATGAAATTGAACCTGAGCTCCAGAGCAGAATCTGAGGAATGGGACTCAGGGGCCACGCCGCTGCCTTCCTTCCATGATGTGCCACAACTGTCGCCAGCTTCCTTCAACCCACTTGCTGGGCGGTGAGTTGAACAGACCAGGTCTGGAATGAGATGGGCAAGTCCCAGCTTTCCCACTGAGCAGGGGCCCTTGGATAAACCATCAGCTTCTCAGCCTCAGTTTCCCACTCAGTAAAAGGGCACTGACTTCATGCAAAATCGGTCTTTGCAGTAGGTGAAAAAGAGCTGAACTCCAGTTTGCCCACGGTTGGCCCGAGTGTGCGATGCCTTTGATGTTAGCGGGAGAGCACCCCCGTCACGTGGGCACATGGGCCAGGCCTGCGGCAGGTGCCCTCACAGGTCAGCGAGTAGGTGTGTGGACGACGCAGCCTCCTGTCTGCTCCTCTGAGATCAATCCAATTCATGAGTTTATTCAACACAGAGTTTGAGATATTCAGGGGCCTAGCATTACCAAGAGGAGCCCCCAGCACACTGTCCCCCACCACCTCCATCTCTGAGCCTTGGAAATGCAGGAAGTACTCCTGCTCAGGGTCTGGGCTGCCTGCCCAGGGCTTGCTCTTCTCCTTCAGCCGGCAAAGCTCTCACCCTGTCCTGGGCCGCAGATCCCGCCTTCAGATCCGGATCTCCTCCTGCAGGTGAGGAGGGACCCGCAGGTGAGAGGCAGCAGGTGCTTGGTGGATCCCAAGCACACGTCCACGGGTAGCCTTCAGCCTGTCCGCCTGCTCCCAATCCAGCTCAGCCCACAGCCCACGGAGCGACAGCTCTCCGTCGCGATTCAGTCTTGCTCCAGTGTAATTCTCCCCAGGGAATTCTAAGCAGCTGTCCTGTGAATAAAGGAATCTAGGGAAAATCAGGGCAAGAGGCTAGAGGGTATGGCTGGGACCATCTGTGAGGCACCTACAGAGAGCCAGGGCCCCTGGGTCCCAATTTTCAGTCTCTGGCTTCTGAATTCAGATCAAATTCCTCACTGTCCCCTGCCTGGCCTCGGCCCTGCTCAGGCTTTTCCTGGTCCCAGCTCTGACCAGTTCCGCCCTGCTGTTCTTGCTTCTGCTTAAGCCACACCTCCCAAAAAATTGGTCCCCAGGTACTCAAGGCAGATGTCCCACCACCGGCAGCAACAACAGAGCGGTAATAAGGGCTCCCACCCTGGGCACCAGGGAGAGGTGCCCCGGGCTGGGGGGCTCCGGATGACCATCTCTGTTAACCCTCACATCCTGCCAGGGTGAGGAGGGAACCGAGACTCAGTGAGGAAAGGGCTTGCGCCCAGGCCCACTGCCCCAGAGCTGCCCTTCTCCACCTAATGGACGCTTTCCTCGCACCTCAATTCCTCGACCCCCTCCGTCCCCGCTTCCTCAGGACCCTCATTCTGCCTGCATCTCCAGGGGCCTGCCACCAGCCTCCTGCTCTTCCTCCCTGCCGATCACTGATTGACAACAGGGGCTTGCTCTGATGGGGTAGAAGCCATCTGGCCTGGGAGTGCCAAGCCCAGTCTCTATTCAATGCCACTGCTATGGGGCTGAGCCACTTAGGACAAATGGCTTCACCCTTGGGGTGCCAGGCTCCCCATCTACGCGGCAGGGGAAGCTGCTACCTCACAGCCCCGGGTCTGAGAAAGTGACTCCTGCTTCTACTTTGCTCAAAGGTGCTGTGTGCGCTGGTAACGGCCTTGACCGACCCTGAGGAGCGGCCAAGAGGCTAAAAATAGAAGTTGCTCCTTTGGAAAGCAGAGGAATTTGCTTCCAGTGCAGCCTCTGCTACGGAGGTCAGGGGACAGGTGGGGGCCTGGGGCCTGGCAGGAGCTGGAGGGCTCTCAGGTAGGGCAGTGGCCAGCTAGCTGAGAGAAAGTGCTGGCAGGGGCTGCAGCAGATGGCTCAGGCCACCCCTCTGTGCCTCCTCCTCATTAGAGGAACCGCTGCAGACCCCAGATGCAGGGCAGCTCAGATAGCCCAGGAGGGTGCCCTGCCCTGCCAAACCCCCGCCTGTTAGCCCTTGTCCTGCTCCACCGTGCCCTGGCAGCTGCACCAAGCCCAGAAAGTCAAGACTGCAGCCAGCCAGGGCAGGGCTGGATCTGGTCTCCTCTTGCACAGAAGGGACACTGACTAAAGCCCACAGAGTGGGGATCAGAGACTCCCCAGCTTTCCCCCAGCTCACACAGCAAATGGGGCAAGAGCCAGAAACACTAACCCCATGCCAAACCCACCACTCAAACACTGGAATTCCCTTCTCTCCCCATCCTCCCACACCTTCTGCCGTCTGGACCTGGGCAGGGTGGACGGTGTGGGCCGAGTGTGGCCGTGAGGGCAGAGAAAGGGCCTCTGTGATACCACTACTTAACCAATATATATTTTAATACATGTGTGTGATTATTTAAAAATCCAAGCAGTACAAAAAATAGAGAGAAAAGTCACTTTCCCCATTGCTGCCCTTGTTTCTTCTTTTTATGGTGGCAAGCGACATATAACATGCATTTACCATGGTGACCGTTTCTAAGTGCATAGCACAGCGGGGTCAGGTCCATTCTCACTGCTCCATCTCTGCACCTTCCCCAGCTGAAACCCAACCCACTCAACACCGGCTCACCCCTGCACCTCCCAGCCCCTGGTATCCTCCGTTCTGTTTCCGTCTCTGTGAATCTGGCCACTCGGCCCCTCAGATGATGGACAACGGCAGCCCCTGCCTCCCTGATCCGCAGAGGATCTGGGCCGTTCTTCCCCACTGGAGTGCTCAGAGCTGCCTCCCTCCTCCTCTAGCTCCTTCCTAACTCCGTGTGGCTGAGCTATCGTTTTTTTCTAACCCGTCCCCCACTTAAGGGCATCACGCTGTTCCTGGTCCTCCTGCCGCTGTGAATGATGCACTTGTCCTCACGCAGGGCTCTTTGTGCACGCACCAAGCCTCTCCAGGTGGATGTCTTGGGGCAGAATTGCTGGATCATATGGGTCTGTGTATCTTCATTCCTGGGAGCGCCCTCCAATCACCTTCAAAGAGGTGGCTCCCAGGGCACACCCCACGCGTGGGGACACCGTTCTCAGGGCAGGTGCCACCAAGAGGAGTGAGTGTGGGCAGCCAGGGAATTAAGCCAGGTGCAGCTCCTCCCAGCTCTCTGGTAGCTGCTCTATTAGGCTTTGTAGGAGTAGGCTGGGGACTCTCCAGCCACCGTCCTCACTGCACGGTCCAAGCCAGGCGGGAGGAGGCTCCAGTCAGCCTCTGGGCTTTCTCTGCCTTCCTGCTGCAGGCCTGCAGGCCTGGGCTCCAGTCTGTCAGGAATCCCTGGCTGAGTTATGGCTCCATTTGTTCCTCCAGCGGATTCATCCAAGGATATTTATCTTGGGTCTTTCTCTTCCAGAGATAAACTGAGAAATTCACAATCTGAGGTTCTCTGGACCAAGCTGGGAGCAGAGGCCCCACAGGCATGGAGAAGGGCCTGGGGGAGGCGTCTGGGGCCTTGTGGGGAGGCAGGGCGGGGCTTGGCGGGAAGGGCCGTGTGCAATATGGGGCACAGGGGCTGCCAGGGAAAGGGCCCAGTCCATTTGCTCTGCTTCTAGTAAAGTGGGGGTTTCCAGACAGTTTCATCCGAGCTGTGAGCCCCAGCTGTGCTGAGATGGGACTGCTGCCGTCTGCTGAGCAAGACAGAAGGCTCCTCAGCCCAGCGCAGTCCAGCAATGCAGGGGAAGCTGAGAGTCACAGAAGCTTCCAGAAACCAGTTTCTGTGATGCCATCAGCTTCCTCTGCCCCCATATGCTTGGGCCTGTCCTTTGTCCTGCTCCTATACATACCTGTTTTCTCTCTTCCAGATAAACACAGAAAGCACAGAAATGCCAGTTTCCCTCTCAGTGGGCTGGGGGGATCCCATGAGGGTGGGGCAAAGGGTCATAGGTCAGAGACTGCCGAGAACTTCTGGAGTCAGAGACCCCATCTGGAGGAAGGTCCCTATTTACAGAAATGGTTGGGGGATACGGCTGAGCCATGTGCACCCCCTAGGACTACCTGCCAGTTACTGAGCCCTGTCCTCAAGCCACCCTGCCCCAGCCCTGTGAGCCACTGGCCTCAGGCCTCTGCCTAACTGCTCTTCCCTGGCCCTAATCCTGCAGTCTTTCAGGATTCATTGCTGACAATAATTAGGTCTCACAAGGATAAAACTTAAATGAGTCCGAAGCCTTCGGGGACAGTATTAGCACGCTAACTCTGTTTGTGGTTTAAATATTAATGTCAGAGTGTAATTGCTACCCCTTCTGTCGAAGGCAGTGGCTTGGAAACAGTTTCAGCCCGGCAAATGGGATCCATCCATCCTGGATGGTAGATGTACTTAGGGGAGAATTTGGCCTCCTGGAGAGTTCCGGAGCTTTTAGAACTCAGGGCACTTAGAGCGAGGACTACAAACAGCCAGTCTGAGGGCCCAGTCCTGCATACCTGCTTTAAAATGTTGGCCTGCAACATGTTTTTAAAAATGCATTTATATAGGGCTGGAACAGTGGCTCAGCAGTTACAGCACTTGCCAGGCATGCTCAAGGACCCGGATTCGAACCCCAGCACCATGTACACAACGAAGTGTCAGAAAAATGAAAAACAGATGAACAAATTAAACTCGTTCTCTCTTTAAAAAAAAATGCCTTTGGGCTGGAACGGTGGCTTAGCAGTTACAGTGTATGCACAAGTACGCGAGTTCGAACCCCAGCACCACGTGCACAATGAAGAACCAGAGCAGCAAAACTAAATAAAAAAAATTCTCTCTCTCTCTCTCACTATCCCTCTCTCTTTAAAATAAAATTTAAATTTAAAAAATTCCTATGTCTCTCTCTCACTATCCCTCTCTCTTTAAAATAAAATTTAAATTTAAAAAATTCCTATGTCCTATCCAGTTCCACCGTTCTCAGGAGCCCTAAGGAAATGGACCATGAAGCAAATGTCCACATCTCTCTTCTCACCAGCGACGTGACACTTCTCTGTGCTGAGCCTGTTCCCCTGGTGTGCAGACGACGGAAATGAGGCTAGCTTTACAGGACTGTGGATGGAAGAAACGAGGCCCGGGACCCAGAACTCGGGGTGCCAGGCAGCACCTGCCGATCTAAAGCTGGAAGAATAAAGATGCTGCAGGAACTGGGAACCCCTGGTCGGGGGAACAGGGCTGGGGTGGGTGCTGATGACTTAGGCACCCTGTCACTTCCCTAGCAAGGGGACAGCACCGGGGCCCTAGGACCAGGACTGTGCTGGGTTCCCTGAACAAGCCCAAAGGAATCAGGATCACATCGAGACGCTTAGGTGTCAGGGGCAGAGACCCACCTAGGCTCACCTGTGCGAAGGCAGGCTTAGTGCACAGCTTCCAAGTTCGCCCTGGGCAAGGAGGAGGGGCAGGGCGGGGCAGGGAGCTGGCGGCAGATGGCAGGATGGGGTGCTTCCTGGTGCAGCAGCTGCTCTCCTCGGTCCCTTTGGCTGTGCCTCTGTCTCTTTTTCACTGTTTGCCATCTCTGTCCCCCTTTCCCCTTTGCTCTCCTTTCCACTGTCCCAGCGTCTCCGTCTCACCCTTGATCGCTCTCTCCGTCTCTGAGTCTCTGCGTCTCCATCCTGGGCTTCCTTTGAGCCCACAGGACATCCTCTGCATGTCCACCGGGAACCTTCTATCAGTTCTTCCTTTCTTCCTTGCCAAAGGCCAGATGTGGCCATGCAAGTCCCAGCTTTACCACATCCCAGCCCAAGGGATGCCCTTCGGTGGCTGAGCAGTATCCTGGGGCCGAACTCCACACTGCTGTAAGGAGGCTGTGACCAGCCCCAGCCTGCGTCCATGCTTCTGACCCAGCCCTCCTGGGTGGCTGCATGACACAGGTAACATCACAGTCCTCAGAGAAGGGGCAGCCAAGGCTGGGGGTCATGGTCAGCTTCCAAATTGGAGGCCAGGCCCCTGACATTTAGCAGGTGCCCAGTGTCCAGCCATAGCCAGTGTCCAGAGATAAGGTCACCCTACTTCCCAGGGAAGTGATGGGGCACCTAAGACATCAGCACCCATGTCACCTGTCACAGGCCCAGGCACCCTCTGCTCTGCAGGACAGCAGAGCTGGGAGGTGGAAGAGCCCAGGGGAGTGGCCAGGACAGGGCCCTTAGTATGCAGCCCAGGGACACCTGCTGGACCGCCGAGTGAGTGGGGAAGTGCAGGCCTTCGGGGTTTTCCTCTCTTTCTTCTTTCCCCCCTGAGATGGGGTCTAGCTAGGTTGCCCAGGCTGGTTTCAAACGCCTGGGCTCAGCGATCCTTCCACCTCAGTCTCCCAAATAAATAGCTAGGAATACAGGCTGTGCCACCGTTCCTGCTCAAAGTGGCAGATTTTCATGGAACAAGCAGAGAGGGAACTAAGAGGCCCTGGCAGAAGAGCAAGCACTGGGCAGCGGAGGGGGAGGGCCGGGGAAGGCTAGGAGGGTCGGGGAGGGCCGGGAGGGGTGAGAGAGGAGCGAGACAGCAGAGGGAAGGAGAGACTCTAATTCATTTCACTTCATCTCTGTTCATTTTGGACAAATAGAGCAGAAACTGCAGACCAAGGAGGGAAGAACCAGGGCATGAAATTGCACTGTGCCTCGTAATAGCTCTGCGGTCGGCGGCTGGGCTAATAGCCCACCGATCAGACCCACCTGGCCCTGGGCGGGGGCACCAACCCAGGCCACTGGGGCCACAGATGGCAGCAACCAGCTGTCCTGTCCAGGCTGCCTCTCGAGTTCACCCAGCTCTGTGGCCTGATGGCCCCCAAACTGGGGTACTGCTGAGGAGCCTCAGTCAGGGACACTCCAAGAAGCCTCGAACGGAACCTCCTTTAGACCTCAGGGAAATTGCCTGGGGATTTATGGGATCTGGTGGATTAATCCAACCTGGATCTAAGCTGATGGGAAGCATCGCTTGAGGGGGCCACATGGAAGCTGCTGGAAGCTTCTGGTTGGACAGGGCCGGCAGGAAACCTTCCTTCCCCTCTGCAGTCCTTGGTGGGAAGGGATGGAAGAGAGGGTAGGCCAGCTCGCCCAGGTGCCCAGCCGCAAAGGTGTAGGTGTGAGAAGGAGGAGCTTTGAGAGCCCCACCTGTGCCCAGCCTCCGAGGGGGTCCTCCTCTACGCAGGATGGGAGGGGAGCCTTTGAGCATCCATGTCCTCCCTTCCAGACTGGCAGCAGACGAAATGCCTGCTGGGCCACAAGCTCAGGGGTCTGCCTGCTCTGATCCCACCTAACCTCCCTGCAGGCTAACGGTCCTCCAGCTCAGCTCCAGCCCCAGTGCTCACCTGCCTAAGGGTCCCCTGTGGCTTTGGAATAATCACCTCATCTTAGAGTAGCAAAAGCCACCATGCGCTGAGCCCTCACTACCTCCCTGACACTGCCTGGGATGACTCCATCAGCCCGAGAGGCCACCAGCTCCTCACATATAATGATCACCAGTCTTTCAAAGACAAGAGCTCTGAGCTAGAGATGTGGAGAAGTTGTCCAGGACCACGGGCCACCTGCTTCTGCAGTGAATGCTCTCAGCTAGGCTGTGGGTGAGGGGAGGGTTGGCTTGGGTTAGTGAGACGGACTAATGGGTTGGGGGGTGATGAGCCAATGGATTTGGGGTTGGGTAAGTTGGTGGGTTGGGTTGTGAGTGGAATGTGGTTGGCTGACGGGTTGGTCCGTTGGTTTGGTGGCTTGATCTGGTAGATGGGGCTAAATCACTGGGTGCTGGATAGGGTGGGGGATGCTGGGCCTGCTGACCACCGCACTCCGCACACATTTTCTAACCTTTATGTTCGGCCTTTGTCAGATTTCTTCCCACCAAGAACCAACTCTCACCCTTTTCCCCCTTCCTATACTCCCCACTCAAGGCTCAGTCCAAACTCATGCCACCAGAGCAAAGATCCAGTTGATTTCTGCAATAGCCTAAGCCATGGGGTTGAGTCACCTTAGCCCTGGTGGCCTGCTATCTCTGCCACTCTCCTCAGGGAGGAAGGCTGCAGGCTCTCTGAGGGTGGCACTGTGCCACATCAGTCCCCTGTGCAGGGCTACCTGCTCAGCGACAGGTGCATGAGGTGGGGGGTAAACGTCTGGCCAAGAGAAGAAAGCACCAGGGGCTCCTTTCCAGTGATTCACTGCCATCTTCCCTGGACCCTTTGGAGGTCAATGTCTAAGACACAGTAGAGCAGGACTCTTGGACCACGACCTCAAAACCGCCCTGCGTGTCTGATTCCAGGTCGCTGCTCTGCAGGGCGTCTTTGGCTAGGTGGCCCCAAGCTGCAGAAAATGAGTTTCTGACGGCGGGTGGCCCTCACGCACTGGGGCTGGTCCAGGGAGCTTCGGGCAGCCTGAGACGAGTGTGAGGGGCAGAGCGTGGCAGAGGCATTCTGGGCCTCTGTCCGCACCCTCCTCAAGGTCAGGGGTCATCGCCCTTGCTTCTGCTGGTGACGGCCAAGCATTATCTCCTCCTGTGCACTCTCCTCTTGCAGAGACAGTAGGGGGCCTTGGGAGGAGAGCCAGCCTCCCCCTATCCAGGCAAATGCTTTCGCTGCTAATTGGTATTTGCACGGCAAATCCCCCGTAAAAACGTGATCGCTTGCATTTCTGGGGGGAAATGATATTTGATGTTGTCAACTTATTACAACCTTAATCACCACTCAATTTCCTGCTTTCCAAGCTCCCAAACATGCTGCCACCCAAAATAACCACCTCTTTGAAGCTTGCACAGCACCACCCTGGGAAGAAGGCGCGTGGGATCCCCCAGCTGCAGGTAGCTGAGGGACATGGGTCCCCTGTGGTGCTCCTGCCTCCTCCCCTCCCTCTTTCTTGTCCTATCTCCTCCTTCTCCCCCTCTCTCCTTCCCCCTTTCCTCCTCCTCCTTGCTTTATCTCCCTTCCCTGCCAAGCTGCTGCTGCTGCGTGCAGGGAGCCCTCAATCCACTTATTGTCAGGGGAAGGGGACCTGAGAGCCAGGCGCATAGCAGGAAGAGGAAGAGAACCTGCTGCACCAGGGACATCTGATGGGCAATATTTGTTTCTGGAAGCAAGAGGGGTGCTTCTTCCCTAGCCTGCAGGGGCTCCCCTCAGCTCCTCTAAAGAAGACATTGATTTTAAAGGAATAACAACTATTTGACAGACACCAGCTGCACTAGGAATTGCTATCAAACCATTCCACCTGGAGGGAAGCCAGGATCCTTAGGAAGCCCTCCAGGGAGGCCCCGGATTTGCCCCGTCTCCCCTGATGCCAGCTCCCAGGCCCCAGGCACAGGAGCTCAGGTGCCAGGGCGAGTCCCTCAGGCCAGACCACTCTTCCTTAGTGGCTGACTCTCCTCCTTGCAGCCCATCCTGGGCCCACCCCCATTTAATCCTGCAACCCAGGTGGCTCTGTACACAGCTGCCATTTGACCCCACCCCACCTCCAGTGCCTGGGACCCTTCCCATCTGGCTGCTCTCTCTCTCCTTTTTTTTTTTTTTTTAAAGAGAGAGAGATAGTGAGAGAGAATCAATTTTATTTCTTTTTAATGTGGACCTTGTTGTTCAGACACTTAGTTGTGTACATGGTGCTGGGGTTTGAACCCGCATCCTTGCGCATGCCAGGCAGGCGCTGTGACCACTGAGCCACCACTCCAGCCCCAGTCTTTCTCCTTTTAACACACGTTTTCATCAACTCACTTAGTATGTGGGTTGTCTGCCCCACTAGGCCAGGGACAGGCTGTGGCTGGACTGTGTCAGGCACTTGGTGATATATATTGCTGAATAAAGGAGTCTTCACAGTAAGCTTAGGAGGTTAGCACTGGTATTATCTTCATTTGACAGATGAGGAAACAGAGGCAGAAAGAGGTTCAGTAACTCGCCCAGGGCCACACCAGGGTTGTTAGGTGGCTCTGGATCTGAGCCCAATATGCCTGACCCTGGAACTATACCCTTATAGGACCTGACACTGCCCTGGAGTGATGGGGGTGGGCCACCCTGTGTGGCTGGAGTTGGCATGAGCTGCTCTGCTAAGTCTGGTGAAGCCATCCCTGTTAGTGGCATGGTGTGGGATATGTATCCAGATTTGCCACCCAATACTGAGTGACTCTGAGCAGTTGTGAAGTCTCAGCCTGCCTCAGTTTGCTCATCCACGGAATGGTACCACCTAGAGTTGGGCGAGGACTTTGGGAGCCACTTGGCCAAATGCTCATGGACACCGGCTGCTCTTGGTACCACCCCGAAGATACCTGGTGAATATTTCCAATGTTCTGAGGGTGGCAAGCCACGTGCGGGGCTCTGCTGGGTGATGAGCAGGTCAGTGGGTAGCCAGCCCAGTCGGGGGCCCCAGCCCCAGGGTGCAGCCCCATGCCTCGTCCCCAGCCATGGTGATGTGTGTCCCAGGTTGTCCGCTCCGTACAATGCTGAAGTTCCCAGTTTGCACGGGATTGGCTTCCTGTTGTAAATCCGTTTGACAGGATGGTGTCACCACCATGCATACTCCATAATGCTTCCCTGGGTGGGGGAGAGACAGGACCTCCATGTAATCCTGGAACACGCCCATGGGAAGGGGAGGGCCAGGGAGTGTCCTGAATTGGGGGGTGGGGCTCAGAGTGGCTCTGAACTTCTCAGGCAGAACAGGGCTTCTCTCAACACAGCTCCCAGGCATCAGAGGCTCTATCGGGCCCTGCCACTAAGCTCAGACTGGGTCTCTCGAGAGCTCAGGATGTTGGCGTGGGATGGGGTTCCAGGCAGGCACACATGCTTGGAGAAGCCCACCCTAGGGGACTTCGTGGTCTGCAAACTTGCAGCAAAGGGAATTGCCCTTCACTCATCCACATGACCCTGCAGGAGATGAGCACCCCTTCTTTTCTAACCAACAACAGCTTTGAGGAGGACAGGGGTCCCCCATGTGCCGCGTCCTTGGGTACCTCTGATAGAGCCTCGTGCCAGCAGCAGTCCCCCCCTAAACACACACCTTGGGGAGCCACTGCCTGTAATCAGCATCACTGGGTAATCAAGGTCCTCATTTTTCGCCTCTTAACAGCCAAGGAAGATGGTCATTAAATACTCGTGTAGCCATTCAACAAATCGCGGCCTTTCACACACCTCCGGGAGGCCAGGAGGGCACCCAGCTTGCTGTTCGCTGTGGATTTCTCCAGCTGCACAGCAAATACCTCCAGCCAGCCTGACAGCGCTCTCAGAGAATCAGGGAAGCAGCCCCGGAGCCAGAGGGTTTCCCGAGAAAGCACTTTGAAGGAAGTGGGTGTTGGGGGAGTTGGGGGACCAGCTCGGAACCAATGAATTAAACATTTGCTGAGCTCTTTCGAAGCAGCTGCTACCAAAGAGGGGAAATGCTTTAATTAATAAAGCTCAGTCAGGGAGACGAGCTGTTTTCCGACACTGCACCCCAGGGCTCCAAAAGCAAGATAAACAGAGCGGAAGGCTGCGCCCTTCCAGGGTGTGTGTGGCAGGACAGGTGCCCCCTCCCAGGGTCTGCGTGAGAGGGACGCTTCCCTGTCCACCCGTCCCCAAGGATGGCCTCAAAGCCCAGACCAAAGCTAAGGTACCTGCCCCTCGCAAGACCCCAGAGATGTGGCCAAATGAGCATTGAATTGGGAGTCAGCTCTGGCTGCACTACAACCTAGGGACAGTCGCTTCCCCTCTGGGGACCTGAAGGTCCTCACTCCTGGTTTTCAGATTGGTTCCTTGAAGGTGTCTCAGGAATGCCTCTGATGGGGGTGGGGTCCAGGCAGGTGGGGATCTGGGCCCCAAACTCTGCCTCAGCCTGAGAAGCTTTCATCTGCTAATGTCCCTGTTTCAAGTGTGACATCCTTTGAAGAAAGAACATGGTAGATTTTTCTAAGAAATTGAAAACCGTTGACTTAGATTTTTGTTTCCCCTATCTCTTCGGGAGCCTGGGCCTCAAAGTTGAGCAGTCCCCAGTTGGCCAATCAGCCATAACTGAGCACGTAGCCTATGCCAACTGCCAGGGGGCTGTGAAGGAGACTAAGTAGACCCTATCTTATTTCCAGGGGGCTTCCAATCTAATCCCAGTGTGGCAGATGTGTGGCACACACACTGTTACTTTTGACTCTGCCGGTGGCAGACATTGCTAATTGATCACAGACCTCTGTCCTCCAAGAGGTCCACTGTGGCCTCATTCCCTTTCGTGCGCTCTGGGAAGCCACTACCAAACAGTTGGCCCTGGTGCATGAAATGAATCATCTTTCTGCCATCTCTGTCTGCTCTAACAAACAGAAGTTCCCCAAAGTGTAATGGGCTGCCTCGCCCAGGAGAGAGCATCCAAGCCCTGTTTGCTGATTCGTACAATAGGTATTTATTGAGCACCTACTATGTTTCAGGCTCTGATCTAGGGGCACATTGTAGACAGTATAGTAGGGAAAGAGGTAGATGATAAGTGTGAAAAAAATTGAAAATCATAACCATCTTAGAGGGTTGGAGAATGAGGTGGAAGAGGCAGGCAGGGGGGAAGATCTTGTGAATCCTGGGGACCATGTCAGGAGTCCAGAGATGAGAACCATCGGAGGGGAGTGAAAGGGTGTGGTGGCTTTAGAAGATCCTTCAGCTGGACAATTCCCTCCTGGGGTATAGTGGATGGGATTGTTCCCTAGGAAGGAGTGAGTTTGGTGAGCCTACCATTGAGATTCTTGTTCTTGCTGGTCAAACACTGAGGGAAGTCAGATCTCAGTGTCTTGATGGCAATTTCTTTCTTTTTCTTCTTTTTTAAAGAGAGAGGGACAGTGAGAGACAGAGAAAGAATCAATTTTATTTAGTTTTTTATGTGGCTTTTGTTGCTCCAACACTTCGTTGCGTATGTGCTGCTGGGGTTTGAACCCGTGTCCTTGTGCATGCCAGGCAAGTGCTGTAACTGCCAAGCCACTGCTCCAACCTGTCTTTCTGGCAACTTCTATCTGGGGAGTCTCCTTTCATTTCAAAGGTTCTCCTGCTGCTCCCACTGTAGCCCCATCCTGGCTCATCTCAGCTGACCCCCCTGGGCCCTCTGGACCCTGAATCCTTTCCAACTCTCTCAGCCACCGAACTGCCCTGGCCTGTGTTGTGTCCTTGCTCTCCGGCCAGCTCAAATGTGCTGACGTCTACACAGGTGGGTGGCAAGGCCCACGGGTTCCCCGGCCCAGATCATGCATGGGGTGAGCCAGGAGGAGGAGAGGGGAGCTCGAGACACCACCTTAGCCTAAGGAAGGAACTATAACTAAGAAGAAAGGGACATTGGAAGCAAATCCAGAAATCCCAACCTATCTTGCAAGTGTTCGTGCAATATCTGGGACATGCTGGGGTCCAGGCCCCTCGGTCCCCAAACCCTAGCACACACCAGGGGGCACTCTATGGGCTCCTCCCAACCCAAGCTGGCCGTGGATCCCAAGGGGCCACAGATTGTTTATAAGGGGTCTATGTGCACATTTGTTACCTGCAAATTAGATAGTGTCTCTTGCCTGCCACCCTAAGACCATTTTCCAGAGTATATAGTTATTTTTTTAAATTTTTTTTTTTAAAGAAAGAGGAGACAGTGAGAGAGAGAGAAAGAGAGAATCAATTTTTATTTAGTTTTTCATGGGACTTTCATTCCTTGGACACTTTGTTGTGTATGTGCTGCTGGGGTTTGAACCCGCGTACTCGCACATGCCAGGCAAGCACTGTAACCGCTGAGCCACGGCTCCAGACCCCCAGAGTACACAGTTCTTGTTGGGGCTCACGGAGGACACACTTGTGTGTGCATGCCGGCCGGATCCCTAGGAGCTGGTGTCAGATGGATGTTCCCAGGCAGTGAGCGAGAAAGCACAGTCAGCCTCACGTGGGGCCCCACGGATCAGCTGGACCTGGAACGCTGCTCGCGATACTCTCGGGGAGTGGGGAAGACAGCTCACAAAAGAGCAGGGACAGAAGGAGCCGTGTTTGTAAATACGGAAGGAGAAGGGACCGCAGAGCCGGCAGGCAGCAGGGAAGGAGGATCGATAGGCTCTTTCAATTTTGTTTTTCTTTGTGTTTGTTCCCTTTCTCAATATTCTCCCACGAGCTTATCCCCTAAACCAAATTACATAAAAGGAGAGGGCCCCCGAGGTGGAAAGACGGAACTGCAGCGGTGTGGTGGAGCATGCCTCCTTTGTGCCCTATGAGTGGCAACAGAGACAATTCCTTGGGGCTGCAGGGCCCCAGCCCTAGCTCTGGAGCAGTCTGGGCAGGTGATGGACACAGGCAGGGGAGCGACCAGGGCCACCTGGGGTCAGGAGGCTCTGGGCCACAGCAGAGCTCTGGGGGGTGTTCTCAGAGGCAGCCCAAGAGGACAGGAGACCCCTTGGCCACCGTGGGAGCCATGGGCAGCGCGACTTTCAGTCCCTCTCATGTGCAAACTGGCCTTCTCGGGACATAAAGGCTTTGGCTCAGATGACAAAAGAAACCCTGTGTTCTCGTTTCAACCTGGGGAATGAAAGTCTGTATAAAACAGCCTCTTATCAGCGGCTCTGACTCTGAACCTCCAAGCCTCTCTATTTCACGCCGCTGGCTGATTTCTCCCGACAATCACCGCCTTTGACGAGCCTGCCAGGCTTCAGCGGGGAGGTGGCTTGTCCTTCCCATTCTGCCTGTGGGGGACACAGAGCCTGGCCTCCCCCAGAGCCAGGACAGAGGATGGGAGACTGGTGGGCAAGTTACAAGGGCTGCCCAGGCGTCCATCCGCTCCCAAGAGGTCACATGGGGATTTGGGCTTCATTACTGAGGCAGACTCCAGCGGGAGGGTGTCTGAGCAGAGGAGGCTCCCTGGCTCCTGTCCAGTGCATACAGAAACCTGGCCCCGATGTGGAGCAGGGCTCTGGAGGTGAATACGTGACCAGAGGCCCGGCTGCTGAGCACAGTGGGGACCACGGTTGGACAAGCACTGGAGGGTCAAGCGCCTTTGGCAATCCTCAGGCCAGAGCCAGACAAGCAAGGATTGGGTGATAGAGATGGGCAGGGTGGCATTGCGGGGGACCTGAAGGGTCTTAGGACTGGCCCCTGACCTCCTGTAGCTCTCTGCCCAGGACAGAACAGGAGGCCAGGCCGTTTGTGTGGAGGGATCGGTGCCCCATCACACAGGAGCACAGGACTCAGTGTTGTCATTTCCAATGCTTCTGGAACTCTCCACGACCCTGCTCCCTGCTAAACGCTCTCCATTCGTTCTTCTCGCGGTTTGCTCCTCAGAACTTTCTGTAGAAGGTAGGTGCTGCTGTGCCCATTTTGCAGATGGAGAAACTGAGGCTTGCTCCAAATCAGAGGGCAGCACTGGAATTTGAAGCAGCGCTGTCTGAGGCCACGGCAGAGACTGGGAGATGTGGAAAGGCAGGAAAGGAGGCTGACCAAGGTCACCCAGGTGACAGGAGGCAGAGCTAGGACTCGAACCCAGGACCTCCATAATGCACAAAATGGTCACAGGAACATGATGTCCTGGAAGTCACTGCAGAGCAGAAGGAACCCTGGGGGTCAGAAGCGGGAGAACTGGGCAAGAGGGGACAGAGGGCTCTTCTCCAAAACATGGGACTCAACCACAGGAGCACGGGCATGAGGAACAGGTGAGGCTGAGCCTAGAGAGTGCCCTCCAGTCCAGCCCCACCCTGCCAGGAGGTCACTAGGGTCCCTGATGACCAGTCTAAGCCATCTCAATTCCACTCATGAGAGATCAGATGAGCAGCCACTTAGAAATGGGGCCAGGAGCCCTCAGATAAAGACCAGCGGCCAAACCAGGAGCCACGTGGGCCTTGCTGATTGACACAGGGATTATACTTCTCACCTTCTTCCTCTTCCCAATTAATACTGTCAACACAGCGCAAGCAAAATTAGCCACATGCTGGCAGCTTATTTTTAACTGTTTCCAAATACACATCCTAATTATTATGCAGTTCTAAATAGGAAGTGATGGGAGGAACGGAGAGTTTGTTCCGGTGACATGAGGAATGAGGGATTACATGTTCTCAGCAGCTGCCTCGGGGACCCTCGCCCCTGCCGTCTCACCGGGCATTTTGTCTCCTCTTGTAGCTGTTCCTAATGACTACGTCAGGCCAGAGAGTGGATCGAGGAGCTGACATCTTCCATAAAACAGCCGTGGAGATCGGGCCCTGGGGAGGCCAGGCTGATGGGCAGAAGAGAAATGGAACATGGCGTGGGAGCCGGCAGTGGGTCCGGCTGCCGCGGGAGAAGCCCATGCGCGTGCCCAGCTCGCCCTGTGCTGGCCAAGGTGGCCGACGTGGGAGCTCAGTGGTGGGGATGTGGGGGGCAGAGCAGGAAAACGGAGAGAGCAGGAGCCCACCCACCCTCCATCCAGCCTCAATTAACGTCACCCAGAGCTGGGAGACTTAGTCCTGGGGGTCGAGACTGCGATAAAACCTAGAGATTCTCTCCTGTGAAAAATGCACCAGCATGCAGGTTCGTGGGGTTCCCAGCGCCCGGGGAGCCTCTCCAGGTCTCCCGATGAACTCTGGTTCAGGGACAGCACACAGGGGTTAAGAGCAAGGATTTGGGGTGTTTCCCGAGGGTCGGAACTTTGTCTCCATCATTTTCCAACTGAAGGATCTTCCAGCACGTTCTGAGGCTTCTCCAGTTCTCAGGCAGCACGAGCGTAAGCAGGGATGGAGGGTGATTTTAACAACTTCCTTGTCCAGCTATTAACACCCTAGATGAGCTGTCTTAAGGGCTTAGTACAGGGTTGGACACAACCACAAAAATGCTCAATTAGTGTTGAGTATGATAGTAATTAGGGAAAGGATTCTGCAGAGAAGCATTTAAATGCTAGTTCTGCACCAACTGCTGTGTGGCCTCAGGCAATGTACTGCCCCACTCTGGCCTTTGGTTTTTCTCTTCATCAAGGGTATTTGATTGTCTAATGGTCTGAAATCAGAGAAGCAGGGCTATGTGCTTCTGGGGATAAAGAGAATGAAGAGATCTGGCCCCCAGTCTTGAGGAACGCCTGTTGTGTGTGGTAGTTTGCCAGGAAGGGTGAGCTGAGCTGAGTCAGTCACTGAGGGCTTCCTGAGGAGGTGTCCCAGAGTTTGCATCAGAAGAGAATCAAGGAGAGGCCAAAAAGGGGATCCAGCCTGGGGTGAGTTGAGTCCAAGTGCCTGGCCAGCTCACACAGCCACGCTCCCTGCCGGGGGCCCACTGCGTGTCCTTTGCTGCTTCCTCAGCACCCTGGGCTTGGCCTCACAGCAGGGCTCATGTGCTCACAGGCAGGCAGGTGGGCATGGCCTCGGGCTCCTGCTTCCCTGGATCTGCAGGTGTGGGCTCCGCTGGGTCTCCCAGCAGCAGGGAGGAGCCCACGGGCCTCCACACGAAGGCAGCAATCACCGAAGGTGTAGAGGCCCACAGAAGGTTACTACGTGAAGGCCAATAACTGGGCCTAATGCAGCTAAACATTCAGTCAAGTCAGAAGAGGGGCTGCTGGCCTTCACCCCGAAAGCTGAGGTGTGAAAGCCTCGTGTCTGCACTTCTGGCCTTGGAGGCTGGGGCCGCAGAGAACCTCCCAAAGGCAAAGGATCTGGGCTGGGTCACGAGCAGGGAGGTGTAAAAGCCCCCAGGTTTGCCCTACTTTCATTCCAGCCCGAGGATAAATCGAGGCTGGAGTCACCGGTACACTGTGCCGGGATGGGGTGGGGTGGGGTGGCCTCCAAACTCGCCTGGCACCCAGAGGAGGAGCCTCCGTTTCCCATCTCTACACTGGAGATGCGTCTTTGTGGGGACTGGAGATCCTGTTCCTCGCCTGGCACCTGTAGCTGGTATTGTTGCCCTGGGGTGGGGGGTGTCTGGAGACCATCTGAAGTTTGGATCCCAGGGGTGGGTGGGGTGGATGAAAGGAGCCGGCGCGGGACCCTACCAGGATTCCCTGGTGGATCCACTTATGAAGAGCAGGAGGGAAAATTGACCCAGATGTGTTCACTGTTCCTGGGTGTGTGACCTTGGAACGGCCAGGCCACCACTGTGAACAAGCCCTTCACGGATAGGGTGGCCAACATGAGCTGGTTCCCCCAGGCCCCAAAGTCCCAGCACCCACCTGGTCCCAGGCAAGCCAGGACAGTGGGTCACCTGTTTGCAGACAACTGGGCAAGCAGTGTGTGTGTCCAGGCTGGGGTTTGGTGGGGGTGGAGGTGGGGTGGGCGTGGGGCAGGGG
>PVKS010010355.1:0-60498 GCA_004027875.1 Aplodontia rufa | reverse complement strand
TCCAAACTCACAAATAATCCAATCAATAAATGGGCTAAAGAACTCAAAAGGAACTTCTCTCCAGTGGAAGTCCAGAAAGCCCATAAATATATGAGAAAATGCTCTACATCATTAGCTATAAGGGAAATGCAAATCAAAACTTCAATGAGATACCACCTCACTCCTGTTAGAGTGGCAAAAATGAAGAATACAAACAAGGACAGATGCTGGAGGGGCTGTGGGAAAAGAGGAATACTGTTATACTGCTGGTGGGACTGCAAACTGGTTCAGTCACTAAGGAAAGCAGTGTGGAGAATCCTCAAAATATTAAGGATGGAACTACCTTACAACCCAGCTATCCCACTCCTGGGTATTTTCCCAAAAGTGTTAGAATCAGTGTATTATAGCAATGTGACTTCCTCAATGTTTATAGCAGCTCAGTTTACTATAGCTAGACTATGGAACCAACCCAGATACCCCTCATTCGACGAGTGGATACAAAAACTTTGGTACATATATACAATGGAATACTACTCGGCCATTAGAGAAGATGATATTATGGCTTTTGATATCAAATGGATGGAGATGGAAAGAATTATGCTTAGTGAAGTATCCCAATCCCAGAGACTCAAGGACTGAATGGTTTCTCTCATCTGTGGATGCTAGAATATATGGGGAAGCAATAGGGTAGATGGCTAACCTAACAATATTTCAAATTGAATGACTCTCAGAGTAATAGGGGGATGGCTCCCTAGGATACTTGGAGGCGTAGAGAGGGGGATGGGGATGGGGAGGGTGTATGAAGAACTCATAGGAGACTGGAGAGTGGGAATATGGGGGAACCATCTCAGAAGCCAATGTCATTCCTCCACGAGATACCCATTTAACGCATGAGTTCTCCTAGAAGAAACTGCAACAGGTAAAACCCAAGGTGGTCATCCATGTTTTGGCATTATCCCTGGATTACAAAGTATATATACATTTATTACTGTTGATTAGATAATGTTTCCCCCTCAATTGTATCTCTATATACTTCTAATAAAAAAATAAAGGCTAATCGGAAAAAAAGTATAATTATAGAATTCTGTAAAATTCTAAAAATTTCTAGTTTTTCGTTCTTTTCCTCAGATTTCATTATACATATAATAAACTATTTTATGTTATTCAATTGGTCTTGGTTACCCTGTTCTTTACTCCCTTACTATTCTTTGTTCTTTCCTTTTTTTTTCCTTTGTGTTTCAGTATGAGTAAATTCTGTTGACCAAAATTCAAATTTGTCATTTAATTTCTCAGTTGTGCTAACTCTACTGATCAACCCATTAAAGAAACATTTCATTTCTAGCATTATTTTAACATCTTATCATTTCTACTTGATTCTTTCATGTAGTTCTCATCTGTCTGCTAAAATTACTCTTTATTTTACAGGTTTTCTACCAGAGCTTTTAATATACTATTTATAGCTATTTTAAATTCTGTGTGAGATACATGAAATTTATATATCTTATCTGAATTTTATTTGGATGATTTCTTTGCTGTTAAAGAGTAGTTTTTGTTATTTGTCTTTGTTGTGCTTTTTATGCATTTTTATTATGCCATTTATTTTTTCCTGCAAACTGAACATCTTGTTTGAAATAGCAGAAACTGAGGCAAATAAGTTTTGTGCATGCAAATGGGCATGCTCTTCCATCTGCTAGGACTTAAGTGCAAGCTACTAAGTTAGAAGCAGGGCTGTGTTTCAGATTTTTAATGATTCACACTAAGGGCTGTTTTGGCAGAGAGTTTTCTCTTGGCATTAGCTTGGTTTTAGGTGTTACACCTCAGTGAGCATGTCTTTCTATGTTCTTGTACCTCTTATTCTTTCTCAGTAGTAACTTCAAGTTATTTTTAGTTGGAGGTGGGTGGCCCATTGGACAGGCACTGCATCCCTGGGAACTTGTGGACTACTCAGTTCACCAGCTCCTCTCCAGTTTCTTCTGAGATGACACATATTTCTTCTTCTGCAGGAAACTGTCCCCTGCCTCTTTTTTTACTTTTTTTTAAGTTCCCTTAGGATGGAGGTGTGTTACCTGCTCCCCCACTGATGAAAGCTTTTACTCTGAAAGAGACATGGGGGAGAAAAGTCTAGGGCACTTTGTGCTCCTCTTACAATGCATGCTTTTCCCCTTCCCGAGGTCTGTACCACAAGGTACACTTTCTTATGACCTTTCCCAACACTTTCTGTGAAAGAAAATGGAAATTGTGGGGGTAAACTCAGACTAGGATTCAAAATGCCCAAGTTTTGTGGCCCTCAAGACTCATACTCTCTTGTCAGTATATGGCCATCTCTACCAGTTCTCCAACCTCTGCAGAGAAACACTTGTTATCAACAACTTGTTGCATCTATCCAAATAAGTCAGTGTGTCAGCATTCCCTAGTTCTTGGTGTCTGCCCTTCCTAGATTCTGGACTAGGTTATTCAATAATGTCATCTGAGATTCAAGAAAATTCATGACTTTGCGATTGTTCAGCTTTTTTTTTTCTTGGTTCTTTTTTTATGAGATGGATATAGAGATACAATTGAGGGGAAAACACTATCAAACATTCAAGAACCATTGTATATATATATATGTGTGGGATTTGTGCTCTTTCTATCACTTTAGATCTCTGAGAAGAAATCAGAAGTTGTCTCAACCCCATACTTTTTTCATTCCAAAAGTTTTTTTTTTAAAGATTATTTAAATAATTTTCTCTGAAAGGTCCAAACACTTTTCTTAATGCTTATGCTCTCAAGAACTGTGTTAAGGGAATTAACATTTTGTCTGTCTAAGAGGACTTTTTATTCTAAATTGGATTCAGGTGCAGGTAAAGATTAGAGTCCAAAAGATACATGACAGATACTTAAAGACATTACCTGGATCTCTATATAAACTTGTGCATGAGCCATGGCAAATGAAACAATGAAAAACCTTTCCTTTCATGAAATACCAGGTATCTGGCCTCTTTTCCTGACTTTTCTGATGCTCACAATTATTAATGTTTTCATGTTTATTTTGTTCGTGAATTTCTGTTTCATCATGTCAAAGATGTTTTGTTGACTTTAAAGATAATATTTTTAGTGTTTGGAAGCTTGACACTAGTAAAGATATGATTATAAGTCATGTATTTTATAAGATTTTGTCAATAAGCTTGTAATAACAGTTTTCTATTTCAATCTTTTAATGAATGATATAGAACAGATGTTTATTAAGTTTCTCCTTTCTATCAAGGACTTTTGTAGGCACAGGAACTTCAAGAAAGACTAAGACAGACCAGGCCACTAGCCTGATAGTACTTCCATTTTAATTATGCAGAACTGTTAAAAGTAAAGGGGAAATAAACATGTATATTTTTTCTTAGCAAGAGTTTAGTTCAATTAATGAAATAAAATGGACAATATTTGGGATTATTACTGTAGTTAAAGAAGTTCTTCTTAAAAACTTTTGGCTAGGGTGAAATTTGAGTTGAAATTTATATTAATTCACAGACTCCAACGGTGTGAATACCTATGAGAAGAGAAATAGCAAATTTCCACACGTACATATATGTATCAGTTGCATGTGTGTGTGTATACTTAGCAAGAAGTGTTAAGTTATAGAGTATGGGATAGCTTGAGATAGACTAATGCTTTCCCCATTTCCACTCTGAGTCATTTAAAATCTATTCAAGATAATCACTTATCCTGATAAGGTAGTATGATCTACAGGAAGTAATTTTTTCTTCACCTCATTTTAATGCCATTCACATAAAATAAGGCAAATTATATTCAACTTCTTTGTGCAATTAGAAAACACTTATGATGTTGTAATCAATCAGAGCACTTGATCACTCTTTATCACAAGAGGGGGAAAAGATGTACCTTCATGGTCCATTGGTAATGGGTTGTTCCACTGTTGTGGTTAATAGCACGAGTTTCTTCTACAACTAATTTAAGGTTTCTGAATTAAATAGATTAAAAGATTAGTGATAGCTCAATGATATATTAGCATGTATGCAGTCAATTATGTGTCTTCTTAATTTAGTTTTATCACAGTCTGACTTTTTATCAGAAAACTTTTTGGCTTGGATTGTAGAGATCAATTCTTCAATCACATGGCTTTTGGCACAACCAAATTATTTCATAGGCTAATAGATTTACACTGATACATTTGATCTCCTCAGAGTTTCTGTCAAGGGGAGCATAGGGTGGTTAAAACAAGTAACTACACAAACAGAAAATTATCATTATTTGTGGAGAATGGAGATTTGAATTATAGTCTCATATATAATCTTAAGCTACTGTCTCTGGTCAATCTACTTGATATTTCTTATTTAATTCCCACACTATTTATTAAAAATACAAAACTAATGACTCTAGTAATCATTTTCACTAGGAACCTGACATAATTTAAAAGATTATAGGGCTCTATGTTCTTTTTATTAGTCAAATCTAAGGGAATTAATCTTTCTCATGAATCACTGAATGACTTGGGATATGGGTGATGTTCTTGTCTACACTTTACCCAAAGTGACAGAACTTCACAAAAATTTCTATAAATATTCACCCTACTATAAAGCCCAATTATTTTTTCCTCCTTACTACAAAAACGTCTGTGAACCACATAAATGCATATAAGTGGTGGTTTTAAGATCAGTAGGTAGCTGACTTCTACAAACTTGATAGCTTTCCTGGGAAGTTTGATATTTCATAAAGGCATGGTCAAATTCCTTGATACTCCAGGACATAAACATCCATTTTTAATTTTTCTCAATCTATAATCAATTAGCTGTAAGAGAAAGTAAATGAAAAATCCATTATGCAGATATATCCCTTAAGACTCATCTTTCTTTAAAGGTCAGTTAAAATGGGGGTACAAATAGCCTGATCTGACAGTTCTGCTTATAATTAATGTCAAGATTCTTATTTTTATTCATATAATAGCTCAACATATCAAAGTCTGAGATTCTATGCTAGTACAATTATGTCCTAAACCACAATATTTATAGAGCAGCACGTGAGCCCCTGAGCTTATAGAGCTCAGACATGCCAGACTCAATCACCAACAGTTATTTTTGGACAGAGAAATGTCATCCATCCAAATAATTCTGAAAGGTCTCTGAGTGTGCAGCAGTGCTGAGAAAGTAATTTATCCTGTAAACTCTAATAAATTTTTAAGTTTCAGGCATTTTTTTTAGCTTAAAGCACCTGGAGAGTTCTTATAACTCAGGAATTAAAAAAATAATTGGGAAGACAAAAAAAAAAGGAAAAATGACAAACATGCTTACTTAGTGGATAGCTTGTTTCATAAACACATTAACTGAAGACATAAATCTAACAATAGATTTGATTGTTTTAAAGAATAGTGCTAATTTTCAAAATAGTGGCTGCTCTTTGGCCATGGGTAGAGTTAGGGACTTGGTTGTCCTAGATCATAGTCTGCCACATGACTACTACTCACTTTCTCTTTTGAGCTTTGCTGCACTCAAAGATTCTCTACATTTTAGTGACTCTTCCTTCTCTATGACCCTATGGTATTAGTATTACACCTTTCTCCCATCCTCAATTTTGGGATTTTCCTTTAGAGATGACATCCACTCCTGTGTTTTGTCTGCCAGATACATGAGAACAAGATCTCCATATACATTGATCACTTTTAAGTCTTCTTCAGATCAGAACGCTCCTTTGAACTCAAAATCCCTAATACCTCCTCCATAACCTTACATAAATGTCATAATAATTATCTCTTTCCTTGTTCCATCTACCTGACTAAAATCTAATGATCCTGTAAAACTCTACTTAGCTAAGGTCTACTCTAGAATATAAAGTGAGGCTGATAACTTGCAAAGGAGTAGCAGAAAAGCCCTGCGTCTTCCAGAGTGATAGAGGAGAGAACTTCTCTCACTAGTATTATGTACCTTCATTCACTGTAATATTTTATTACAGGAAAAAATACTATTTCAAAAACGTTAACAAAATGAAATTTACTTGACATAAAAATATTTAGGAATGATAAGAAAAATAAAAATAATCACAGAATGTCTTATCTCCTGGGTGATTCCTCTTAGTGCCAAGAAAATCTTCTCTAGGTGTTTACTAAAGTTGTGTACTGTTTTAGTCAGCTTTTTCTTTGCTGACCAAGAGACATGACAAGAGCAATTAAAGTAGGAAAAGTTTATTTTGACTTACAGTTTCAGAGGTCTCAATTCATGGACAGCAGATTCCATAGCTCTGGACCTGAAGGGAGACAGAACATCATGGTGGAAAGGCATGATGGATGAAAGTTGTTCCAGACATGGCAATAAGAAAGCAGAGATAGAGTCCTCCTCACCAGGGGTGAAGTATATACTATATGCTCCAAACGCATGTCATCAGGGACGTACCTTCTCCAGCTACATCTTACTGCTGACAGCACTCAGCTAATCCATATCAGTGGATTAGGCCACCTATTGGGTCAAAACTCTCATAATATAACTATTTCAACTCTGAATGTTCTTGCATGGACTCACACGTGAGCTACCAGGGGATACCACATATCCAAACCATAACAAGCACACAGTGCACAGAGTAGACTGGAAGAATATCTTAGAGGTCCTTACAAGATTTTAGCAACAATTGAGCACATGCATATTGATAAATATGTAAAAAAGGGTTATAAAAATGATTTAGCTCTGAATATGCACTCTTCTATTGATTAGAGGATAGTATTGCTATTGTACACCTGCATCTGTACCATACTGTCATCTTGTGTCTTCAGATAATCTATTCTAACTGGGGTTTTGTACTGACCCCCAGTTAGAATAGATTATAGACCCCCAGTCTATAATAGACCCCCAGTTACTTCTGACTGACTCTGCAAGTTATCATTGTTCTATTTTAACACACCTGTAATATTTTGTTGATTTTATTTGTTCACATACATCTTTTATTACTAAACTTTTGGTTCTCTTTGGTCAGAGACAGTATTTCACTGGTTTATAAAATCATAGCTCTTAACATTACCAAATTCATGAAACTTGATAATGTGTGAAATAAATGACTGAAGTCATCTTTGACTATTTATTGAACAGTTCTTATATTCCAGCCTCTGTAGTAGTCTCTGGGGACACATCTGAGAAGATAAAGATCCTGACCTCATGGATATAGTGTTCAAAGTTCATAAAGACAAGTTTGCAATTTTGCACAGCAAAAGTTTGGTCACTGCTATTATTTAGGTACCTTAGGAATTGCCCTTTGGATATCCCAAGAAACATTTTTTTGTTACTTCAATTGGTCTTATTTCCTATATTTTGCATTCTGCTCCATTTGTGAAGTGCTTTGGGGTGTTCCTTCAACAATAAAACCTCTGGCTCCTTCATAATTAGGGTTGTTGCTTTCTGCTGTGTACATTGTATACTTTCCATATTCACAACATTGGTGACAAGATTGGCACCCCTAAAATCATGGAAGTCCCCCACCGCAGCTCTCAAAGAACACTGATGATCAGAATCGCTGTGGGAAGATTAAAATTATGCATTCCAATATTCTCTGTCAAGAATTTGACTTTGTCAATCTGAAATGAAGCCTAATACCTGATGTGTTTAAAGATATTTCCTATCTCTATCCTCTCCATCCCACACTTACCTGCCATCACCCCTCCACATTGTGATTCTGATGGTTCACTGAAGTCTGGAAAAGACTGTTTTAGTCCACTGAGGATTGATTCTGTGGGAACTCCCTTGAGAATCCTGCAACAATTCTGGATAGATTGTATAATGCTCACTCTGACATCTAAAGCCTAAAATGCTTTTAATATGAATTTAATTTTACTTCACTCTCCATATTGCCACCCAAGATAGAATATTCAGAATCATCTTTTACACATTTTTGTGCCCATGTCTCCATATTTAGAGATCAAGCCATTGGATTTGGCAACTGTCATGAATTTCAGATATCTTCTATCATTTCATTTCTGCTCTAGTTAATTCTGAATAATTCCAGAATCCTTCCACTTACGTCAACACTTTTCTCTACTCTAGGCCCTTGGACCTCTAATTCAGTGCCTAAACTTCCTCATTGCTGATTTATCTGAAAAAGAACCTCATCACCACTCTTAAATGTAAAATATTAATCAACTCTGTGGAGTTCACAGAATTAATTCTAAACTCAATGACATAAATTTAAGGTAATTCACAATTTAGTTGAACTTAACTTTATATCTCTAAGCACTATATTTACCCTTTCTTTGTCCACTGTAATCTACTTGCCATTCTCTAAGCACATTATGCATTCTCCTCATTCTTTTTTTGTTATTTCCTCAACCTAAAAGACACCTCTGTCTACTATTTTTTTCTTCCATGAATGGGCAATTGAAATGTTACTTCTTGGTGGGTTCAATTACTAGGGAGTTTGATGCAGGAAGACTATAAGTTTGAGGCAAGCCTTGGTAACTCAATGAAACCATGTCTCCAATATGAATGAAGGGCTGGTGATATAGCTTAGTGTAGAGTACTTGCCGAACAAACATTGGTCATGGCATTAATTCCTTATAACATACAAACGCATGCGCGCGCACACGTACAAAGTTACTTCTACTTATCTGTTAAAGTGTTGGTGATTTTTTTTGTTTGTTTATTTGTGGGGGACAAAATTTGATGGCATGAATAAGTATTCAGAATTTAAGCATTAAAGGTAAATATACAGCTGTAATTACTATATTGATCTATTCTTATATCAGTTTTACCCCCCCACACACACACACACACATACACACAGATACATAGTGTGGTAGGTTGTATTGTATAAACTTAGTTTAGCAGGGAACAATGTGGCTCCAGTTTAATGTTTTGTAAAAGAATTTCTAATCATCCTCTGGTAGAAGTATTAAGCAAGATTGAAAGCAGAGGTGAAGTAGCAGTCATTCCTCCCTGAAATTATTGTCAAGGTCCTACACAATGATGAACAGTTGAAATTTACTGGGGAGTTTGCAACTTGGCCTTACTCTCTGCTTTCTGTCTAGATACACTATTTGCTTCCTTGATGACTAAGAATGATTGCAGGTCTAATACCAGTTACTTGCTTGGGAACCCACAGAGGTGGTAGCTACTCATAGATACAGCTTCCTAATTCTCCCCTTGAGCTCCTGCACTGCAGTTCCACTTCAGTAGCTGGTCAAACTTGACTTCTTAGTTTACTGTTTGGCAACCCCTTCTGTAAATTCTGGATCTTTAATTCCACAACTCCTCCCTCTCTATCCCAGAGCTCTCATAGAGACTCCATCTCTGTAACTGACTTTGAGTACATGGAGGGAGAGATAGAGGAAGAGAGAAGAATGTGTATATGTGTATTCATTAGATAGATAAATAGATAGATGATAGATACATATGACAGTTTTAACATACATCTCTCTGAAAAAGACAACAGGCACATCAATTCACAAATAGCTGGTTAGATGACTGTTTTAGTCAGCTTTTCCACTGCTGTGGCTAAAGGAACTGACAAGAACAATTTTAGAAAGAAAAGTTGATTTATGGGCTCACAGTTTCAGAGGTCTTGGTCCATAGATGCCTGTCTCCATTGCTCAGGGCTTGAGAAGAGGCATAACATCAGGGCACAAGAGTGTGGTAGAGGGAAGCAGTTCAAGGCATCATAAGCAGAGACTCACTTACCAGATACAAAATATATACCCTAAAGGCACACCCCCAGTGACCCACCTCCTCTAGCCACACCCTACCTGCCTTCAGTTGCGGATTAAGAATGGGTTAAGGCTCTCAAAACCCAATTGTTTCACCTCTTAGTCCTTTTTGCATTATCTCACTTATTGAGATACCGCAGGACACATTTCATCCAAATCATAACCATGATCCAAGTTGATTTAGTCTTGTGATTTGGTTTCTGTTGCCTACTATACTACAATAGAATCTTATTATTTATTTATTTATATATTGGAGAATATTTAAACCAGAAGCTCATCAGTGATTCCACTGCATTGGAAGTTTAGTCTATGCTTCTGACTGTCTGGGGATCCTGTAGGTGCAGCATCAATAGGCAGAAAAGGTTCAGATTAGGACGACTGATTGCAAACATCAGAGAAATAAGATTTTTGGTGTACAATGAGAGCAGGGAGGAAAAGCACCTGTCCTGGAGATCCTCAATGTGCCTGCTTGGATTACACTGACTATATATAGCCAAGAACTTTAGTGATCATAATCCTCAGCAACTGAGATTTGAGTCAGTCACTGCAAAATGGATCCCAATCAACTGAGGTGCTTGCTAAAAGTAATAAGAAAGAAGTGCATGGAAAAGATAGCATTGAAATCAACTCATTAGCAGAGCCTTAAGACAAGTTGCAGAAATAACAACTTTGGTTGTTATGTAGCTTTATTTTTTGTTTATTGCTCCTCTTTTTTAACCAAAATTTTATAACCAGTATAACATTTTATAACCAGTGTGTTAATGATGAAAATCCATACAATGTAACTAAGCAATAGTCCACTAAAGTTAGAGATAGCATTATATGACCATGAGACAAATGGTCCTCTAGTCCAGAGCATCTGGGAACAAAGTTGTACAAATGATCTAATTAGATTTGGGTTTTATCTCTATGGAGATGGGATGAATGTGTTTTCCATTTTCCAGAGTCAGGTCAGCCTCATTGTGTTATAGAGGAGGTTTTGCATGTTTGTTTCCCCTGAGGTATAAGTATGGAAATGAGGGTGTATCTGTGTTCTGGGGAAGTGTAAGGAGTGGACTGTGAAGGATGTGAATCATTCTTTCAGTGCCCTTTCTAATTTGAAGGAGTTCTTCATGGTTAGCATCACAGAAGGTAGTAGGTTACATAGACCATGGAAGCTTGAACAAAGGCATACAAATCTTATTTTACCCAGAAGAGGCTTGTACCGGTAATCTTTAAAATTTCCTGAATGACAAAAATACACAAGGAGTTTAAACATAATTTACACTAGTCTGGCCAAATGGTCATATGGACACCCATTAACCCTGGTGTCTACAACCCTACGGCAAATGCACTGGTAGCAGAGGTGTACACAAACCCTTCTTGCTGGACACTATTTGTGGTTTGTGCTTCTCATTTATCTTGTTTTTCTTCAAATATTTCAAGGCCTCAATATTCAGATTTCTTAAACAATTTGTGAGATATCCGTTAGCTTTCCAATAAGTTTCTTTTCTATTTATTTTAACCAAGGTCAGCCACTGATCCTTGCAGCTAAGAACAGTGCACTACTTCTTGGTTATTTGCAATCCTTCTCCTACGTGTACGTGTCTGCTGACATCCTTCTGAGGTGCTCCCTTTGAAAATTCTGCCAGCAATTGCCCGTGAACAGTGAAGTCTTGCCAACTTTGTGTTTTTGAAAGTATCATTGTTATCCAAAACCTATATTCATTTATTCAACAGCATTTGCTGCATGCCTACTGCACAACCAGCAGAGAAAACACACCCACACATGAGTGAGATGTACTCTTTTTTCTTGATATTTTGATTGTGCTAAAGGAAGCTATTGTTAAGGATTATAAATAATAAGAACATAACTCACATATTTGAGAAAATAATATGCAGTTTTAGTTTTATATTTTAATTCTATATGAGCTTTTAGGGTAACATCAATGCATAGAATTTTGGAGTATATTTTCAAAGTAAAAATTAGAATTTAGGTTTTAAATCTAGTGTGTTAAGATATATATGTTTTTGTGTGTTATCCATATGTGTGTATGTACTCGCAAACTTATGAATATATGTACTTATATAGAGAGAGACCAATATAGATACATGTTATATGTGTATCATATTTATAATCATGTTAGTTAACATTAGGGTAGGTTCCCATCATTGTTTAATATAGAAACACCATTAAATATCAAGAGAGTCTATTTAAACTAAGACTCATTCTCCCAATTAAATTTCTATAATTTTAATACTAACCAAAACTCTTCATATAAAAATAAACAAATGCTTCCAGTTTTCTCTTTAAAAAATAATCTTAATATATAAGTTTTACTGTTTTACTGTTTTACAGTTTTACTGAGGTTTCTGTCAATGTAATCATTAAAAATATTCTTATATCCTTCAAGCATTAATGACCATTGATGAAAGTACCTCTCAATTTTCTCCCCCACTACATAAGTACAGTTTTGAGAACTTTAATTTTATTTTCTACTCTATTGAAATTTAAACGTCCTCCATACCACTGCCTCATTGGCAGCACATATTTGACTAAAAGTTTTTGGGTGGAAAGCTGCTGTTATTCATCCCATTCACCAATACAGGAGGAGGTAAGACTTCTGATGGTGGGGACTAGCAGACATATAAATTAAAACATGTTCTTCATAGGTAGAAGAATTATGTCCATATACTTGGGTATACTAGAATTAATACACATCCCAGAAAGAGAGACCAAGGACAGGGGACAGGAGGAGGGAGGTGGAGGAGTGCTTGGTAGGGGGGATATTGGCCAAAATTATATTGTTGTATTGTGTGCATCTATAAATATGTAACAAAAGTCCCATCATTATATACAACTATAATGTATCAATAAAAATGATTATGCACTTTGAAGACTCTGGTTGCTGAGGAAAGATCTATTTCAAAGGAGGTGGCAATTTGGCAGCCCATTAGGGCCAAAACCCACATGACTTGAATAGGAGAAGCATGAAGAAGCATATTTCAAAATAATATGATTATGTGTTTTACTTCTCCGAGTTTAAGCATCATGAATATCCAGCAAATTAGAAGTGTGTGTTGTTTCAAGAGGTGACTAGAGGTTTGTACATTCAATTTCCATTTTCAATGCTCATTCCTATTTTTGACTCTTTTCCTTTACTTTTCAAGTAAGACTTTGTAAGAACAGGAACACAAAAGGTAAAACTGAAATTGCAGTAGGAATGTCACTGGGATCTTAAATCTTGGCAGGGATATTGGTGTTTGGGGATATTAACTTTAGGATTATTAGTCTGGATCCTCTTGCACACATTAGTGGACGTGCCACCTCTTTGTAGAGATTTTGCGTTGGGAAATTTAATCCTTCTTTTCCTACTCTGTTACCCATCCCATCAGCATTAAGAAACTCCACGGAAGGGGATAGTAGACCTTTCTACATGAAATATGGCACTTTCGAAATATTTTTCCAATCCTAAGAATTGGCAGGTTTACATTAGCACTGGAAGTGTCATTGACTGTGGCTCTTTGCAAGTCTAAATTTTATTATTTTCAGCCTTTTACTTTATTTCTAAAATTTCTTTTAGGCAAGGGCACATTCTCATTCAAATCCTACCTGCTGTGCAAGTGATACAAAAGATTGAAGGGCTGGGAATGCACTGAAGCAGCCCAAATTCATCCTTTGACCTCCAAGCTCAAGTGGCTGTCATGCACAAATTTGATTTTTGCAGGAAAGATCCATTTTTTCCATCCCTCAAAGGGGAAAGCTAATGAGACTGAATGAGTTGAAGAATTATTTCTTAAGCAATTTTTCTCAAGTGACTTATAACAAATTTGGGAGCTTTCTTTCCAATACATGTTTTTCTTGGACAATTTGGGAAGTAAGAACAAACCAAAGAACTTTCTTGATTTATAAAATAGAAAACATGGGCTGGAGCAGTGGCTCAGTGGTTATGGCGCTTGCCTGGCATGCTTGAGTATGCGAGTTCAAATCCCAGCACCACGTACACAATGAAGTGTCTGAGGAATGAAAGTCACATGAAAAACTAAATAAAAAACTTTTTCTCTCTTTCTCTCTCTCTCCATCTCTCTCTCACTGTCCCTCTCTCTTAAAAAAAAAAAAAAAAAACCAATTGCCATCACAGAATACCATTTAAAAAAAAAAAAAAAAGAAAATAGAAAACATGTTATAGAACCCAACCATTGGGGCCACATATTATAGTAGAAATCCTCTTAAACTTGGAATTTGAAGATACATGTTAAAATCCTTGAATGCCATCTGTACCTCTTAATGGTTATATGTCATCATTTGCTCATCTTCGTTTTCCTCATTTTATCAGAACTGAATATAAGCATCTATGATGATGCTGTCATCCTGTCCAATCTCTCTCCCTGCATATAGAAATTTTCCTGAAAAAGAAAGTGAGTTGTTCATCCAGGAAAGTCTAAGCACAACTGAGTACCGAGAAAGGCATTTTCTTACTTCTAATGAATTTTGAGATAATCAGGAATATCATGCACATACAAATTTAGAAGAGTAGTCGTATAATGTTTATTTACAAACTATAATGGGGAAATATTCAATGTAATCACTTATGAAAAGAGAGACAAGTTTGACTAAATGAATGGAGAAGAGTCTATAAAGGAATAGGACTTACTCTGTGCCTTGAGTTCTTGGTAGAATTTTCTAAGGTTAATTAAGAGGACATTGTGATATGGCAGGAATTACATTGACATTGAAGCAAAAAATGTTAACCAAGTTGGAAATATAATTAAAATTCATTGAGATTCAGTTTACCCTCTATTAAGTAAGGTGACAATAAGGAGGTAATTGTTCCATTACTAATACCACAGAATAATTGAGAGTATTCAATAGGATAATGTATATGAAATAGACCAGGGCAGTGCCTGGCACACATCAGATGCTCCCTTGATGACTGAGTTCTAGAGGAGACAAACTAAGTGAAGGAATGGCAGTGATAATACTGTTGTGTTCAGAGAAGAGTGCAGACCAGGAAAACCCCCCAGATCGAACAGTGAACTGCAGTGAGGAGAAGCCTTCTCTCTTTGTAGTCCATAAAGTCATTCTGACTTGTCTATACCAATACATCCATTTTAATAGAATCTATGTTTTAAGATTTTCTATCTGAATTTGAATGCTTAGTTTCCTTTTTGTTGAATCAACTTAAATTCACTTCTCAGGTCTGCTCAAAGCCAAAACAAATAGATCAATACAGCATAAAAATTGTTTCAGAGGGGAAAAAGGCAAACGTGATATCTATGTGTTACTGAATGCAGTATATAGGTAAGTTTAGTGAAGAGTCTTATACACTACAGGTGTATGTTGATGAGTGTGTTATTGTAAATATATATTTGGTTCTCTTCCCTATTTCTTTGCATACAACTACTAACATTTTTGTAATCCCCACAATAATGGTTTCTTCTTGTATGCAGATGAGTTGAATTCAGGCTAGTAGCCAGTAGGGAGTTTTAGAATAGTTGGTCAAGAAGAGATTAAAGCAGGATTAGAAGGTTAGGACTTCTGGTCTAGTAGTGTAGAGGAAAGAGAAGAAGAGAGGGGAAGAAGGATGGGAGAACAAGGGGGAATTTAAAAAAGTATATTTTGCACCTCAAAAATACTAAATAATTCCCATGTAATCAAAAAAACCTGGAAAAGTAGAAAATAAATCAAAGGTAGATTAGTAGAAGAAAGGGACCAGGAGGTGGGTAGAAGTGAGGGAGAGGGAGGAAATGAGAGGGGGGTATATCCTGTGGAGGGGCATTACCCAAATTATTTGTTTGTGTGTGCATGTATGAATATGTAACAATAAAGTCCTTCATTATGTCCAACTATAATGTAGCAATAACAATGTGGAAAAAAATGAAGGTTAGGAGTTTCAGTCTCACCCTCTAACCTCACAGAGAGAAGAGGGGGCTGAAGTTTAAGTGGATTACCTTTGGCCAATGGCTTAAACCATCATTCTCATGTAATGAAGCCTCCAAAAAGATACAAAAGGACATCATTATCATTCAGAAAGCTTTCAGATAACTGAATACTTAGAGGCTCCTGGAGGGTTATGCATGCAAAAAAGGGCGTGGGAGCTCTATACCTCCTTCCCATACCTTACTCTGTGCATCTCTTTATCTATACCCTCTTAATATGCTTCTTAACTGAAAAATATATTTTCTTGAGTTCTATAAGCCATTCTGGCAAATTAATTGACTCCAAGGATGGGGTTGTGGCAACCCCAGCTTAATGCATAGTAGTTCAGAAGCATTGGTAAATAACCTGGGGATTGCAATTGGCATCTGGAACATGGAGTGAGCTGTCTTGGGAACTGAGTTATAACCCTCTGTGATCTCACACTCTCTCCATGTAGATAGTGTCAGAACTGACTTAGACTAGAAGACACATAGCTGATATTCACTGCAGAACTGATTATTTGCTTACTAGTGGGGAGAAAGTACTACATATTTTGAGATCATGTAAGTCTACCATGTGCGTTGCTGTGTTTTGTCAGCAGACGAAAACAGTTCATTTTTCCTACAGAATGCTGTCTGAACTTAGGTATATTCTGAAATCACTTATCAATTTGCTCTTACTAAATGATGTCATGGTAAAAAAAAATTGCCCCCAAATATCTGGGTTTGCAATAGTATTCATTTCTCACTATCATATATTTATTGAAAGCTGACTTCAGTTCTCTTAATTTGTGTTCTGATTCCAGGATTCAGATTGCAGAAGTGGTCTTGTGGCAGAGAAAAAAAGAGTTATGGTCACATTGTGACCACACTCAAAATCTAGTTACCAGGGATGTTCAGCACTTCTGTTTATTTTACAATGGTCAAAGAAAGTCAAGTGCAGCAGGGATAGGCACTCTACCAAAGGAAGCACTTAAAGTCACCTATCAATGGCAAGTGAAGTATCATCTTCCTACAAATGAGGAAATGAACAATGAGGAACAAAGGCATGATCTATCATAACCATAACTACCTGAATTAAGGTTTTTCTCAGGCTTAATGTATGATTATTTTGTTTCCACTCTATTTTTTTTCTTTTAAAGAGAAGGGAAAAGTGAGACAGAGGGAGAGAAAGACAGAATCATTTTTTATTTACTTTTTCATGTGACGTTCGTGGCTCTGACAGTACGTGGGTGCTGGGGTTTGAACCTGTGTACTTGTGCATGCCAGGCAAGCACTGTAACCAGTGAGCCACCACTCCAGCCCAGCCACAACTCCAGTCCTGTCCCTACTCTTTAATAAAAAAATGTAGCTTAAAGCTAGCACGTCCTTTTCACTCTTCTAAGTCCATTTTTATTTCATAGATATACAAAATTCTAATTATCTATCTTACTTTCCTGTTTTGTAGGGCACTTCTTTGGCTGCTGCCCATTCTTTACATATCTAAGTCAGACAGAGAGGCTGGTCTGTTCTTCTCTGAGATCTCCCTTTTGGGTATGCATATTATTTTTCAGAGAATTTAATGCATTTCACAGAATCTAGATTTATTGGTAAGATTCTGGGTATTCCTGATATATGTTAAAAGGAATTGTGCCATGCATTGTAGTGACCTTGCATTTAAAGAATTGCCTTGAGTAAGATGCAGAGTGTGTAATGGATAAATCAGTCACTGTCAAGGGTCTTTGAAAAGTATGGCTATCATTACTACTGGAACAATGAGTGAGCTGGGTTTCAAGCAGTCTCCACATGTAGCTAATATTATAAAGCAAGCATCTGAGACATCTTTGTTCTTATTGTGTCAATATATCTCAGACTTCTCTTTATCTTAAGTAATCCAGTACCCCAGAAAGATGAGGCTGGGAATGTGAAAGAAAAAAATATATATCTGATAAGATAACAGCTTACAGTGACATTTATATAATTGCCCAGTCAGAACTCATTTCTAGCTGCCAATGTGGAAGCATACTTCAGTGTGTAGCTAGGAAACAGGGAAGACAAGTAGCTGCTTCTCTTTGGTGCCAACCTTTTGAACTATTCATGGTTAAAGGAAAGAATTCCACCCAGGAATCCTGTACTCGCTGTCACACAGATTTACCTCCGAAGCTCCAATTATTTTTGAAACATAATTAAAAGGACTTATCATGACAGATCCGCTCATCCCTATTTGGAACCAAAACGAAAATTCTTCTATAACCAGTACAATTCTCCATGTTTTTCCCCAATTTGTATATTATAGATATCTCCAAGCACTTTATTTTACCTTGAGTATTAACCTAAAAATTCCATTGGGTTGACAGTAGCATGGCAGCTAACATGTCCCTCTCCGAAGCCAGCAGAAAGCTTTTCTTTTTGTAGGACTTGCCTAGAAGCTTTTGACTTGTATTCCTATCTGGAGATTTGAGACAGTGTTTTCTTCTCTCTTTCTGCAATCAATGGTCTAGGTCTCTGTTTCCTCACTCCAGGGATATTGACACCTTTTAGGGATCAAGAATGTACCTCACTCCTCTATTATTAAGCTGCCATTCCCCCTCTCCACATGTGAGTGATACCCAGTAAAGAGGAAAATTCAAATAACATAAATATCTTTGTGCTTTGATATTATACCCAGTTCACACTGATTGTATTCTATGTGAATCTCAGCTTTATCCACCAGTTGTATTCTTTTGTCTCATGAATATTGTTTGTTTCCACAGCCCTTAAAAGAACTTTGGTCTATTTACCTCTGACTCTTCCATACCTAGAATTCTTGGGGAGGTGCTCTGTCATCTATTCTGTACTGAGATACAGACCTTAGCCCTAAGCTATGTTATAGTTATCCAGTGGTCTGGTTGAGTTGATGGAGAAAAGGTTTATTAACATCTCCATTTAAAAGGCTGGAATCTTGAAGAAAAATACATCTAATTTGCTCTCACTCTGATGATCATTAATCTTTCAGACTAATAGACATTTAAGTGGTGAATTACTCAAAGGATAACATGTATCTTCCATGAATAACTTAGACTAACTTAGTTTTAAAGATCTATAATTTAGAAAATTTAGCATGTTTAGAGGTCATCTAACTTTGTCAGACAAAGAATTTATACAAATAACATGATGATCACATGATCCATTTTATATTGTGAGGTGAGAGCTCAGAGTATAAGGACTTTGACTTAATAATTGTTTTATTCTCAATCTATAGAATACTGCCTGGCCCACAGTAACTATTTGATAAGCATTGGTGATGTGAATAATGAAAGAATGCATTATTATACGTGATTACAATACTATTTGTAAATATCATTTATCATTGAATAAGTTAAGATGCTGTGAAAATAGTACAAGAAGTATGAAATCCATTTTTTCTTATTGCATTTGAATAACCATAAACATCTGACATGATGAAAAGTAATATCTTTGCTATTGATAAAAAATTAAGGTTACAAGATTTAAATCACTGGCACAAAATTTTGCACAGGGCCACAGTTGTTGTTGGTGTTTTCTTTAATAGACATTTCTAGATGGTAGGAAAAGTAGGATTAGAATGAGGAAGAAAGTGGACACTATGTCCAGGACCCTGCTGGAGCTGACACCCAGCTGCTGTTCATGGGATACAGAACTCAGGCACTCGAGGATAACCACTCTCAGGACTCTGCCAGAGCCGACTGACCCAGCCAATACATGCAGATACGGGTCTCAGGTTTGGAGCCTACAGTCCACCCACGACCAGATCCCTACCCCTGACCTTCCCAGCTGCTACTCATGTATCCATCCAGCCACAGCCATTATCTACCAGATCCAGATATATTGGGCCCATATCCACATCAAGGATTCCAGGTCTAATTGTAGTGCAAGACCTCAGGTTCCAGCAACACATCCAGGCTGCTGTGCTTCTACAATCTGGAAGGCTGCCCTGCGCCCACAACAGATTCCAGATCGACTCCCTGGAACCTAGATCCAGAAGGAAACTTAATTCAGAGATCTAGAAGAAGATTATGAAAAATGAGAAATTAAAATGTAAAAGGCTCATCTCAATCCCACAACTAACCTACCAAGGAACACACAGACAGCGAATGGGATGAAAACCTTGAAATAATTATCAATGATCTAATTACTAAAAGGAACACTGCACTAAAAGAAGATTTAAGAAAGGGACTAAGTGGGAAAACTCATAAGACAAATACTTTATTATCAAGAAAATAGAAGTACTGAAAAAGGAAGTAACAGATCTAAAATCTTCAATCACATCAGAACAATAATGAAAGAATTTAATAATACACTAACCTCTATAGAAAACAGAACCTCAGATCTGAAAGAAAGAAACTCTGAGAATGAAGATAGCCTGAATGCATGGATAAAAATAAAACAAAACAAAACAAAAAGCCTCAGAAAACATGAGCAAAATTTTCAAAATGTCTGGTATGAAATCATTAGACGCAATATAAGAGGAATTGGGATACAGGAAGAAATCAAAACATAAATGAATGGTATAAAGAACATTCTCAAACAAATATTTAAAGAAAACTTTTCCCATATCAGAATAGAGTGGAAATGTTCATCCAGGAAGTGTACAGTTCACCCAAAAGGCCAAATCCAATGAGAAATTCATTGAGACACATCATATTAAAAATGTATAACAGGGAAATCAAGGAGAGATATCAAAAGCAGCAAGAGAGAAATGCCAAATCACATTCAGAGGCAAACCAAAAAGGATTGTCTCTCACCTTTCAGCCCATCCTCTAGAAGCAAGAAGATCCTGGAAGGAGATCTTTCAATGTCTGGATGACCATAACATGCAGCAGAGAATACTATACCCAGCAAAATTCAGCTTCAAATTTGGTGGGGAAATAAAAATATTTCATGATAAGTTCACACTGGCAGTATTCTTGAATAGAAAATCAGTATTACAAAGAATCCTCAAAGATAAACTCCAGATAGAAAAACAAGCAAACCATCCTTAAAGCAAATTCAATAAATGAACATGATATCGATAGAGAACCAAGGAGCACAGAACTAACTAATAAAATATGATGACTATGAACCACAACCACGAAACTAACACTGAATGTGAATGGTCTCAATTCAACTATCAAAAGACACATATTAGTGGATTAAATAAAAAAACAAAATCAAATAATATGTTGCTTAACAGGAGATTCACCTTATAGCCAATGACATTCACAGATTGAGGGTGAAAGGATGGGAAAACATCTACTAGACATACAGCCCAAGAAAGCAAGCTGGAGTTGCAATATTTATATCAGACAAAGTAGATTTCAATATGATTAATCAGAATAGATAAACAAGGCATGACATTTTAGTAAAAGGAACAATACAATACAACAAGAAGTTATAACTATAGTAAGTATGTACTCTCCAAACACCAATGCTTTTAAATATGTGGAAAAAATATTCTATCACATAAAACCACTTGTGGACCTCAACACAATAATATTGGGGGACTTTAGTACTCCTCTATCATGGATAGACAGTTTGTCAAAGCAAAAAACAGTACAGAGGTCACCAGTCTCAACTATTCCATAAATAGAATGGACTTAACAGACATTCCAACCAAAATTGGTTGAATACACCTTCTTCTCAGCAGCACATGGATCCTTCTCCAAAATAGATTATATTGTAGTTCACAAAGGAAATCTCATCAAATACAAAATATAGATATTATTCTATGTATTCTGTCACAACAAGATGACATGACCCTAGTTTAATAGCAAAAATCATAACACAAAATACACATACACATGGAGACTGAATAAGACCCAATTAAATGAAAAATATATCCAAGAAGATTTAAGAGCAGAAATAAATTCTTGGAAGTGAATGAGAAAAAAGAGGCAGAATATTGAAACTTGTAAGACAACATGAAAACATTTTAAATGGAAAATTTATAGCACCGAGTGCCTCCATTAAAAACCAGGAGAGATCTAGAATAAATAAATGTATAATCTATCTCAAAACCCTACAAAAGAAAGAACAATCTAAGCCCAAAGCTAGCAGAAGACACGAAATAATCAATACTAGAACTGACTTTCACAAAATTGATAACCAAAAAAAAAAATTGCAATAAAAAGAATCAATAAAACAAAGAGCTGTTTCTTAAAAAAATAAATAAAATTGATAAGTCCCTAACTAATCTCACTAAAAGAAGGAGAGAATTGAAGCAAATCAATAAAACCACCAATAAAAAGGGAGTGATCACCACTGACCCCATGGAAATCAAATGGATTATCAGAACATATTTTCAAAAACTATACTCTTCTAAATTAAATAATCTGGAAGACATGGACAAATTTAGACACACACAACATCCTTAAATTGATGCGGGATGATATTGAAATCCTAAACAGCCCAATAATAGGCACTAAAATCTTAAAGCAATTAAAAGCCTTACAAAAAAGAAAAGTCCAGTAAAAGATGGAACCCTTGATGTGTTTTACCACACCTATGAGGAGGAGCTAACACCTCTCTTTCTTAAACTATTCCAAGAAACTGAAAAGGAGGGAACTCTCCCAAATACTTTATATGAGGCAGCCACAACTCTGATACCAAAACCCAGCAAAGATGCATAAAATAAAATTTGCAGATCAATATCCCTGATGAACATCAACACAAAAATCCTCAATAAAGATCTAGCAAACCTCATTCAAAAATACATTATGAAGATAATTCATCACTATTAAGTGGGCTTCAATCCAGGTATGCAAGGCTGATTCAGCATATGCAAATCAATAAATGTAAACAGAATTAAAGACAAAAACCAAATGATTATCCCAATTGATGCAGAAAAGGCCTTCAATAAAATCCAGCACCTATTTATGCCAAACCCTCAGCTAATGTAATACTAAATGGAGAAAAGCTGAAAACATTTCCACTAAACTCAGGAACAAAACAAGGCTTCCCAGTGTCACCACTTTTATTCAATATAGTCCTCAAAACCCTTGCTGGAGCAATCAGGCAAGAGAAGGAAATCAAAGGGATAAGAATAGGAGAAGAGGAAGTCAACTATACATTTCTGATGATGACATGATCCTATATCTGGAACATCAAAAAAAAAAAAATCTCTACCAAAAAACTGCTTGAGCTGTTTTGGCAAAGTAGCAGCTTTGGCAAGTAACCAACTACATGGTCAACACACATAAATCAATAGCTTTCCTATATGCTAACAATAATAGGGCAGAACTAGAAATCAGGAAATCAGTCCCATTCACAATAACTTCAAAAAGAATAAAATTCTTGGGAATTAATCTAACAAGGGAAGTAAAGGGCCTTTACAACAAACATTATCAATCATTGAAGACAGAAATTGAAGAAAACCTGAGAAGATGGAAGGACATTTCATGTTCTTGGTGAAACAGAATTAATGTATTTAATATGGCCATTTTGCCAATAACACTGTGCAGATTCAATGAAATCCCCATCAGATTCTAATGTCATTCTTTACAGACAGAGAAAAAGAAATTCTCATATTCTCAGAAAAACAAGAAACCCAGAATAGCCAAAGCATTACTAAACAAGAAAGGTGAAATTATAGTTTTGGAATACCAGATCTAAAATTATTCCATTGAGCTATAGTAACAAAAACAGCATGGTATTGGTATCAAAACAGATATGAAGGCCAATGAAATAGAAGACTGAGACAAACCCACAAATCTTTAAACATCTGATCTTTGATAAAGGTGTCCAAACTATAACCTGGAAGAAAGACATCCTACCCAACAAATGGTGCTGGACAAACTGGATAGACATGTACAAGAAGTTGAAATTAGATCCTTATTTGTCACTGTGCATAAAATTAAATCCAAATTTATCAAGTAACTAGGAATTAAACAGCTACCATACAACAGCTAGAAGAAAAAGCATGTAGGAGTTGGCAATAACTTCCTCAATAATACTCCCAAAGAGAAAGAAAGTCAAGAATTAATGAGTGGGATGACATTAAACTAAAAAGCTTTTACTCAAGCCAAGGAATTGGTCAAAACTTTCAAGAAAGAACCCACAGAATGGGAGATAATCATGGCCTGTGATTTCTCTGACAGGTTACTAATATCCAAAATTTATAAGAACTCATAAAATTGGACATCAAGAATACAAGCAATCCAATCAATAAATGGACCCAGAGAGCTAAACAGAAACTTCTCAATAGAGTAACTTGAGCAAGCAATGAATCCATGAGAACATATTCTAAATCAGAGAAATACAAATCAAAACTACATTAGGATTTTACCTCATATCAGTCAGAATGGCAAAGATGAAGAATACAAACGGTAACAAATATTGAAGGTGTTGTGGGAGATAGGCACACTAGCATATTTTTATGGAACTGCAGACTGGTACAGCCACTTTTGAAAACAGTGTGGAGACTCCTAAAAAATTTAGGGTTGGATCCACTGTATGAATCACCTATCCCTCTTCTGGGTATTTTCCCAGAGGAGTTAGAATTAGCATATTACAGAAAAATCAATGTTCATAGCAGCTCAATTTAGAACAGTTAAATTATGGAACCATCCCAGATGTGCCCCTCATTGGATGATCCAGAAGTCTTGAAATTATACACACACACACATATCACACACATACACACACACACATCACACATATACACACACAATGAGTTGTACTCAGCTATGATATTGTGGGCTTTGAATAGCAATGGAAAAAAATCATGCTAAATGAAGTCAGCCAAACCCAGGGAGTCAAGGGTTGAATGTTTTCCCTCATTTGTGGAGGCTACAGTTAAACCCTGAATTAAGCGAAAAGATACTCAAACTCAAATATTCTACCCACCAAGCACATAGCTACATATAATGTAGAGGAAACATAGACTTGTGTGCTTTGTGGAGTAGGAGGCAAAAGTCTGGGAGGATGAGAGAGGGAGGGAAGATAAGAAGGGCTCTAGGGAGACAATCAACAATGTAATATACTTTTTACTGCCCTAATAAGTCAAATAATACTTATGCAATCATTTAATTCAGGAAAATTCACAGTCAGTCACATATGTATATACACAAAAATATATATACATATATGATCATTTTATGGGTTATAGTGGTGCAATGTAGAAGAATCAAGTTATTGAGGTGTAGGCAATATGGGGGTAACTATGGTTTGAGATCAAAAGTGTATCATATTGTTACTTTATATGCATGTCTACTTGTACAACAAGTTGACTCCTTAATAAAAAATTTTTTTTTAAATTTTTAAAAAGAATGAGGGAGCAAGTGAAGGAGGGAGGAAAGAAGAATGAATGACCAATATAGAAGGTGGCAAATCTTGTGTGTGCCAAAGAGCACCTTCTTAGTCCATAACATTGTCTCTTGTTACTACTAAAAATGTACACAGACTCAATTAATATGTTGAGATATATTTTCTTTGCAAAGTGCTGGAATTATAATTATATGTATAACAGAAACACCACCTTAAAGGACCTTCCAATCTGATAAGAATATCTATTAGTCAATATATCAAATTTGTCAATGAAAAGAAAAAGTGTGCACTTATAGATCAGAAAAAATAGTCTATTCCACAACTGAAATGTAAATCAACCCTCATAGACTTTTCAGGTATGAAACTGGAAGTCAGTTATAAGTGTATTGGTTTCCTGCAACTTCTTTCCCCATCTCCTTTTTAAAATATAGGGGCTGGAGTGGTGGCTTAGTGGTTACAGTGCTTGCCTGGCATGTGCAAGGATGTGGGTTCGAAACTCAGCAATGTATACACAATGATATGTTAGAGCCACATGAATAACTAATAAAAAGTAGATTTCCTTTCTCTCTCTCTTGTCGCTCTCTCTCTTAAAGAAAGAGAGAAAGCCTATCTTCATTCATTTATTTCTGCCCACTTCAAAATTCCATTCTTCAAAAATTTATTATCGGCTATTAGATATAATGTGAATTTTATTTATTGAGCAACATCTCTGAGGTGTGTCAGCATTCAAACCAAGTGTCTGTGGAATTCAAGTCCCTTAGAAGGCAGATGAAATTTCTGTGTGCAATGATCACATTTCTATGAAGATTTCATTTTATTCAGTCATTCTCTGCTTACATATAAACCTAAACCTTATAAAGGCAATCCAATCCAAAATAGAGGGTTGTGACATAGCAGTCCTGACTTGATAATTTCATTATTATGCATTGTTCCAATCTTGCGTTTTATCTAACTAAAGTACTGTTTCTGAGACATATTATATAGGAAGCATCATAGTTTCTCCTAGAGGAAACCACATTTGGGTACAAGTTTTCATTAAGTATTATATGTGTCTATAACCATGTATCATAATATTAATGTTGTTGTATAGAAATATTTTTAAAATTTTAACACAATAATTTTAATGGTTAAATTAAAATATGTAATAACACAAATGCATCTTAATTTATTTAAGTAGTCCTTAACTTGTTTTAGAGAGTCTTCATAATTTTGCTGTCATAAAAAGATCAAAATGAACATCTTTAAAAAATAAATCTGCATGTTTGCCTGATTATTTCCTTAACATAAATTCCTAGAAGTGAATAAATTCTTTATGCAACACCACTGGAAATGTCAAATGATTTTTCAAAATTAAAAGTTAAAAAAGAACTTGTCAAATGAAATGTGTATGTTTCTGCACCCGCACACACACACACACACACACACACACACACACCCTCATAGTTGTTTTCTTACACCTTTTTTAAAAATAATTTCTTCAAATCAACGCATTTCATGTCCTACAAGACTGCTTTCAAAAGAAATTAATAATATTATGGTTTAGCTCACAGGAAACATTCAGAAATATTTGAGAGAGGTGAATGAATATATGTGTGGATAACTGACTTCTCTTCACATCTCCATGGGCAGAATGTCATGCTGCCTTTGTGTTTCTTCTTTCTGTCTTTCACCCTCTACATCAATGCATGGCTCTTTTTATTTTTTCCCACATGAACAATGCCAAAGCCAAATAATGTGATGACTGTTTCCTCCCTGCTTCCACCCAAATGCCCTGCATGTCTCCACAAATGGAATACTAGTGATATAAAATTACTGCTGAAGTTCTCCCACTGAAACTTCTTGACCTCTCTGATGTCATTATAATAGACATTCTCTGTGCTGTGTAGAGCTTCTATCTAAAAATTTCTTATGTTCGTTTTCTATTAAAGAAGATTTTAAATAGAACCTCTGACCTATTCTTTTAGGAAAAAATATGTATTATCACAACCTTTATGATTCTTTCAAAAGCTCTTTTGGACTCCAACTTGTGAGTTGCCTACAAAATATTCTGAATTCTTTTTGATAGTGTCAGATGTGTAACCCTAGCAGTAGATTTGGAAGGCAAAGGACAAGCCTCATGATTTCAAAATCTCTATCTGGTTCTAGAATTGAAGCCCTTAAACTCTCAGAAATACTTCATTTTTCCTCCTATTCCTTTCTGAATCTATACTATTGAGATTGTAGTCATTGTACATCTGTCTTTGTTTCTTTCTTTTGCCCTTTGTTATTAAATGGTCATACATGCTTTTGGAAGATGGTACAATGAGAAGTAATTCCTTGGTTTGGAAAAGCACAGACCATAGACATGTTTTCCTTCCCCTCTTTGACTTTTTAATTCAGATGCTAAACTAAGATAGATAAAACTCACTGACTTGTACTTAATTCCTCCTGTGGGAAAAAAATATTCTGAGCACATCGAAATAACTAACTTCATTTCCAATGAGTATCACGTAGCAAGAGAAATCCATGTACAAATCTAACAATGAAATGAATTAGAATACACACATGCTAAGAAACAGAGAAAGGTCATTCACAGAGATGTGCTGTAGTTTATATGATTGTATTTTTTGAAAATATAAACATTTGTTTTTGTTCTCCCAAAATGAAAATAGAACTAAAATTTTATTCTCCCCTCATTAAAGTTATGACCCCAGAACAATATAGTGTAAGAAAACTGAATGAGACACTTGATAGTTTTTTTTCCTTGTTAATATATTATTTCCTTCTCATTTTAAGGACAGATCATGACTAAGAGAAGTCTTGAGTTCTAATTGCAAGTGGCCTACAATCCATTGGATAAGGCTTTGGGAAAGTCACTTATGTGGTTCAAACTTGATTTTCAGTGGTGAAGTTAACAACTTTTGCAACCTTTAAGGTTTGTTTTGATTTTAATGTAGTTTTATTTGATAACATCTGTAGTACATGTCTAGTTTTGTTCCTGCCAAGAATTCAGCCATTCATCTAATCACCATTTCTGACTTTCAAGTGAAGAACCAACCCTTTCTTTATTACAATGCTTGCTGGGTAGTTCACAAGGAGCTATTTAACTATTTGAGCAGCATATTCTGTTGTTCACACTGATAGCTCAATGACAGGTAGGGGATGAAATCAGAGCAAATGAGAAGCAACAGATAGTGGCTTGGAATTTTAGGCAAGGGTTTCTCCTTTTTTGCATGGAACTTGAAGCTAAGAATTTGTGAAATAAATAGCAATGTTTGGACTACAGTTGTGTAAGGATAGAATTTCCAGGAACTAGTGCATGAACCTTTGAAGTGGAAGAGAGACAAAACAAATCCTGATATTCTAGCCATGTTGGAAATAGAACACCAGGAATACAGCAGTTATGTAAACCAACAGCTGCTTTTATTTGTCTTGAAGCAAGAGTTTCAGTTAGGATGGTTTTTAAATAAGTAAAAAATAAATTGCTATAAGGGTTTAAACAGCAGAGATATTGTATTGGCTCAGAAGTACAAAGGTAGGAAGGGCTACGAGTTCATTTCAAGTAGACAACAATGATGTCATCAAGACCCACTTTCATTTGCAGTCAACTCTCCAATTACCATAACAATAGCTTTATATAAAGCTAAAATTTATGATAAGATCATTTGCAATCTGATTTACATATTTCCTTGTCCAAAGCCAGGGTGACCCTCCTTTTTTATAAATATGTATGAAAAGATGTTTTTTCCCAACAAAATGTTACATTTATGTCTTATTGATCAAATTGGGTGAAGTGTTTATTCTTATAAATCCAGAGGAAAATCATGGCTGATGGATTTAGAACCAGATTCCTTAAAGTCAGAACTATGATCTTGTGGTATAAACCTGTCTGGGTTCACCCTCCCGGAGGGTGAGTAGGTTAACCTCAACCACATTACACAGGGAGTACAGAATGGGAAAGGGGTGAGCATGCTGTTGGGTGATTCCCACAATGGCCACCACAGCCAGGTGGGTGCATGTTTCCTGTCACATGCACCTGACATGGCCATAACAGTGCATCTCATTTGATTTGCATCTTAGATTCCACAACATCTATTTGATAGTTGTTGATCAAACCTAAGGGAGAAACTAAAATCCACAGTCTTTCTTTGGTAGTATTCTTCAGTCCTTCCTGTAAAATAAAAGTTTAGGAAGCCCAGATCTAGATGAGAGGAAGAGGGGAGGATTGTTTATAAAAAGAAATTTTCTGGAAAGTGGACTGGAAACCAAAACAGGACAGAAGTTCCTCATGCACCCAAACTGAGGTCAGTCCTTTAGAACTGCACTCTACCCTGTTCCTGATCCAACCAGGAAACTCTCTAGTAGGAAGCTTCATAAGGCTTTCAGTTAGTATAAATTATTGCTAAGATTTCAAAGTAGACCTTTAATGTTATATTTTGCCTTCAGTCTTAAAATGTCTTCTATGACACTGTTGTCAGGGGTGGGTGACCATCAGTGGCCATATAGTACCATTTAACTCCAGTTTTCCTGGCCAGAACAGGGTAGAAAGAAGATCTTTACCAGATAACAAGAATTGGGACCGGGGAGCAGAGACATTCTGTTCCTCTGCTGTTAGAGAGTAGGGCTATAAAGTGGCACCATTTACAGGTGCAGACAGATTGAAGCAATTGTAGAGGAAAAATTACAAACTGTTTGGAAGAAACTCATCTGTAGAGAAAAGAATGAGAAACTGGCATGCAGAAATTTAGAGAAAAAGGAACTTGTGATCCTGGGAAGAGAAAGAGAAAGGCAGAGAAAGACCCTATCAATTGACTTCGTTCCTGTGAAAGCAATTGTACTAAAGTCCCTACATTCTGAAAGTACTTCCACCTTTACCTTCTGCATGTTTGCTGACAAGCAAAATTAGGTAGTGTTTATGTTTTATTCATCAATAATCTTGTTTTAGATAAACCTCCTGATGACAAATGCAAGAACAAAAACATATAGGAGATCAATGCCTCCTGGTAACAGTACTTGGACAGTCCTGAGGGGAAAATAACACTCGTAGAATCATAAGAACCTTAACTGGGAGAAAGTCTTAAAGTCACAGGAATGATGGTCTGAAAATAAATAAATAAATAAAACCCTAGTATTTACTTTGCCCATAACATTTCATATGACCTTATTTAATCCTCATAACAACTGCATGGCAAATACATTATGATCCTCATTTTTATAGATGAGAAACTAAGACTCTAAGGGTCTTCATAACTTTCACAGAAGAAAGCAGTAAAGCAAGAATACCTTTTATAACATCGGAGAAAAAAATACTCCATACCTTTTATACATTTTTTTCTCTTTATTCCCTTCATGAAAATGATGAGAAATCTTCATATAGCTGAGTTTCTTCCTCAACCCAGAAGCACTTGGTTTTATCATTTTCATAGAAATTAGGTAGCATTCTAGGTGGAGGAAACAGCAAACATGAAGGCACACAGCAGTGTGGTAGCATAGTTCCATTTGTCCAAGAGAAGTTTCCGAATGAGGAGTGACTCCAGATGAAGCTGGAGAAGGAAGGAAGGAGTCGGTTCATGGGGTTTCTTTTCTTTTATTTTTTTTATTTATTAGATGAATACTGAGCTACAATTGAGGGGGAAATATTGTAAAACAATCAAGAACAAATACATATATACTTAGTTATCCAAGACTAATGCCATGCCATGGATGCCCAGCTTCAGTTCCCCATGTTTCTGTTTTCTCTAGAAACCCCCCTGAGTTAAATGGATATCTCATGGAGGTCAGAGATCTCCTTCTGAGATGATTACCCCATATTCTCACCCTCCAATCTCCTAGATATTCTTCCTAAGCCCTCCACCCTGTCCCTCACCCGATGCCACCCAGTATCCTGGGCAATCATCCCCCTGTTGCATTAAGAATCATACACTTTGAGATTATTAGATTAGCCATCTAACATACTGCTTCTCGATGTATTCTAGCTTCCACAGATGAGAGAAACCATTTGGCCCTTGAGTCTCTGAGATTGGGATACTTCACTTAGCATAATTTTTTCCATCTCCATCCATTTGGCTGCAAGAGCCATAATATCATTTTCTCTAATGACCGAGTAGTATTTCATTGTATATATGAACCAAAGTTTTTGAATCCACTCATTGAGTGAGGGGTATTTTCCAAAAAGAGTTAGAATCAGCACATTATAGTGATGTGGCTTCATCAATGTTCATAGCAGCTCAATTTACTATAGCTAGACCATGGGGTTTCTTTTAAGAGAAGTTCTCCAGTTTGGCCATGCATGACAGATTCAGAGAAAGAGTAGAGAAAATGACATCAAAGGCACGAGTATGTTGTTTTGAGCTATAAAACCATGTAAAACATAACCATTCACAGATATGGAGAGAGAAATACAAAAAAAATCCTTGCATTGGCTCTCTGAGACAAGAGGAAGAGAAATGTAAATGATGCCATTCCATACAATGGATTTTAGTTTTATATACACAGTCTTTGAGGTATAGACCCATGCAGACGTGAATACGCTGGACTCTTCACAAGCAAATCCAGGTTTCTTTGGTGAAATATTTTACATAACTTTGATACATTTCTTTGAAATTTAGAAAATGAGATTGCTGACAGAACAAGGACCCACCTGATCAGCTCATAGGAAAATATCTTGCAACTGAGCAAGATATAACTGGGACATCCTGTTCCCATTCAGTATGTAAGCATATTTCTTGGGCACTGCCTCTCTAGACACTTGCAGGTTGTACAGATGGATGGTGTTAATCTCAGAGGAGAAAATCTAGTAAAGCTGTCCTGAGCTCCACAAACAAGGTCAGACATTTGTTCAATCTGTTGCCCTCCAGGAAAATAGGTGCTTGTTTATTCTCTCTGCCTTGCTCTCCTTTTGTATTTTGCTCAGAGATTGTTTATATTAACTTTAAATGTATAAGAAAGCATTCTGTATATCCCCATGCTTAACTTTCCTACGGTTTCCAACAGTAAATTCAAAGTGCTTTCTTGGATAGATTAGAAAGCACACTATCATCAAACTGAAACACATCAGTGATATAAGGTATAACTCCGGTTGATTATGATTATGACACCTGATTAGGGTGGCAAATAAGCTTTTGAGGAAGGTCTCATTCTAATAAAAATGGTTAAATGGGTGGCATCTTTAAATACCTCCTAGCTTCTTTTTACTTCCAAGTACCCTGTGATACTTCTTTTGCTCTCATGGTTTATTCTAATATAACGGAAGGGCGACTGACCTTGGTGCTCTGCACATCTAATGAAAACTAAACAGTATTTCTTAGGCAACAATTCTCCACAAAACTGTTCTAGGTACTGCAGCACAGGATCACTGTCCTTAAATAGCTTGTAATGTGGAAGAGGAGACAAAGTATTTACAAGTAAAGGATTAAAAACAATAAGAGGTGAAAAGTTACTACTAGACAATTGTTAGGGAGTTTAGATGTCATAATTTTTCTGACATCCAACAGGAAATAGCAAAGAAGAGCAATCAAATTTATAACTAGCATTATATCCCCTAATCCCACTGTCACCAACACGGGAAATGACAGAGAGGAGGTTCAGAAATGACTCCAAGGTATTGGGCTTAGGCGACAGAGTTAATGATTGCACTTTTCACAGAGATAGGAAGTAAACAAAGGGAGCTAATTTTGAAAGGAAAAAATGAATTTCAAAAAGTAGTTTACATGGCATTGCTCTCCTGCTCAAAATATATCCATGGCTTCATGCTGCCTGCATGTTGAGCTCTTTAGAGTAAAATGGTTACCTTTTCCAGTCTTCATGCTAGGGAGTAGTGACATAAGATTTAATAAACTGTACTCTCTGCCCTTGAACTCACTGTAAGTAAAGTCACAAGAATGGATGGATTCCTTGAGAAACAGAATGTTGTCCTTGAAGTAAAGGTGAATTATCAGGAAGCACACACTCCAGCTTTCTGGAATAGAACTAATGGTGGAGACTCACAGAGAGGAGCCAGTGCAAGTAGGTATGCAGGTCTCTTGGCTCCTTACGATTTGTGACAGCACACCAAACCTATTAGACGTCTGGAAAGGACCTCTAGCCCTTGATCTGTGGACATTCTTAGTTTCTTAGCTGGTGAGGTAATAGCTTGTCCTGTGGTACGACCAGAAAGATTATCCAAAGAAGACCAAGGTGAATGAGATTGTTCAGGGCCATAGAAGCAGAGAGAGATGAATTCTGAGTAAGGGAGGATATTTCAAGTGCTAAATGCAACTGAGCTTCTAGGAAGAAAGAAGCCTAAACAAAAGATGCAAAACATAATAAGAGAGAGGAAAATTAAAGAGCATATTTCAGTAGAGTTATGCAGTCAGAAACCAGATGAAATGTTTTAAGAAATAAAGATGTGATACGAAAGAAGAAAGAAAAAGGGACAATAGTTTAAGATAGGAAGACCTTGCCACAAAGATTTTTCTTTTTTTCTAACAGAAATATTCTAAGTACTTTTGAAAGGGATCTCTGAGGATAGGATACATTAGGATGGTTTGAAATTACATTCTCTGCCAAATGTTTTCTAGTGCATACAAGTTATTGTATATTAAAATTAAAGAGTTTCAATGAAGAATTGTATTAAGTGATTGTTTTCATTTGATTAAGACAAATTTCATGATTCTGTGCTCTAATTCACAGGAATATTTCTAACTATGGCTTTTCGTTCACCAAGCAAAGCTTGGTGAAAAATACTTTTAGGCTAAGTCACTTTTCAATGGCCCTTCACATTTCATCTACAATCTTCTCCTCTCCTCACACATCAAACAGCTCTATTTCTACAAAATAGCATAAATGCACAGCTTTCCCTTCTCCACACAGCTCCAAGCAAAACAAGTGTGGCAAATATTAGATGTGGATAATCTGTTTGGGAATATCCCTCTTTTCCCAAGGAATCATACTTCTAAATTCTATTAGTTACAATGGCAAAAACCAGGGAAAAAAGTAAATTGAAAGATTTATTCTTCTTGCTAGAGACTCAGCATTATATAAATCTAATGTCTTACAATTTTTGAAATGCAATATTCAGTTGATAAATGAGAAACTAAATATTGGAAACTTAGGTGAATAAATGTTCTGGTTCTAAACAATCAGATGACTCTGACCATTTTTTTTCATTTTTCTAAACTTCTCTGTTGATACTATGCAGCTGAAAAAGGATCAAAATCATCTTATCTCAGAATCTGAGCTTTTAATCTTGTTGGATTTTCCTATTCTGGGTGTTTCTATTTTGAGACTTGACATTCTCCTTTAAGGCAATACCATAACAAGCAGCCATCCCAGGGAATTGAGTGACATTGTCTATCAAAACAATAGCTTGGTATCTTTTAGAAATGACTGCTTTTTCTTCTCTTCTCATCCCAACCTATCATCCAGAAACACACACCTCCCTATAAATCATTCAATACACATGATATTTGCAAAATTGCATGACATGGAACAGAAAGAGTTAAAGTTGTTTTGTGTTTTCTGATACAGTTCTTTGGTTACACCATTAGAAAGGATCTCAGCACAAACAGAGACCATAGATCTTCATTAGTTGTATCTGAGACTCAGGCGACATTAGCTAGAGCCAGTAATAATTACATTTAGAGAACTGGCATATGGTCTAATTTGCACCATTATTATTTTTTCCTCAAGATTGAAAGCTGCTGGGTTTTTAAAATACATGACTATTCACCCTCTGCTGGTCCACCTTGTCAATTTGTAGGTCAGAGACTGAGCATGCTAAAGCTGGTACTCATGAATAGACTAGGGGCCTATTTCAGCAGCAGAGATGGAAACTGTGGGGGCCAGAGGGACTGGATTTATTGTGAAACACAAGACTAGGATGATCATTCATTTTATCTGTGATCTTATTGCTCTAAAGAGTTTTTTTCCCCTACTTACATTAAAGTACTAAAAATAAAGAAGTATTGTCCCAAAGAGTCCACTTGAGGTATTTTTTAAAAGACAAAAAGACAAATGTTTATAATACAAGGAGAACCTTGATCTCAAAAATTCAAAACATTTGCTCTGTTTAATCAACCTCTGCATAGCACTGACTCTATCTCAAAATCATCTTCGTATTTGTTCAACAGATAAAGGCACTCCATTCTTCCCCCTTAGATTACGTCAACCGTTTGCTGCCTGTGCTCTCAGCCAGGTGGTCACACATGTTATGGTATATAACTGAATAAATCCATCCATGTCTATCATACTATAGAGTGTAGTTTTGCCTCCTCTCTATTTTCTCTTATTTCTACCTAAACATAAATTGAATGTGGACAGAGATCACAATCCCACTCACTGCGTTTCTTCATCTCCTAGAATGGTACATTGTAAGTACCACATCCTGAAGGCTAAATGAAAAATAAGTTGTGTATCTATATACAATTTCTCTTTCCCTCTTTCTCTCTACATATTTCAACACATAATATACATATGTATATTATATGTAGAAACTGTATATATCAAATTCCAGGAAAATTTCTTACGAGTTGAGTGACAGACATTCTTTACCACTTTTCTCCCATCTCCTACTTTCCCTCTGCTTGTTAGAATACAAACATTTTGGCAGGAACTAAAGCAGCCATTGAGAACCATGAGGTAGAATTCATTTGTAAAGATGGCAAGCCAACTACATTGAAGGCTACCAGATAACTGACTCTGTGAAAGCAATATACCATATCTCATTATAAGACCAAACATGTTCTATGCAAATCACTGTTTTAGCTTCTTTTCTCACTGAATTTGGATGGAAATGTCAAGTAATACATACCTCACATGGGGTGGCATGTCTTACCCCATTTTCTGGAATTGTTTGATATTCTGCTACTATAACATTTAAAGTTATAGCTGAACTTGCAAAAGAGATTTACATAACAAATATATATATATTATTTTTGCCAATAATAGTTAAAATAAAAGATATGACAAACATTATAAGTTAAGAATTCAATATAAAATATGGTTTTTATGGGTACAAACTCACAATACTAAAAGTTAGCTAGAGATTAATTTTGATGAGGAATGTGCTTGGTAGTGTGTTATCATCTTTATTAACCCCTACTAACCTCTACTTATCATTATATCTAGACTGTTTCACACACTATTATTATTTGCCTGAACCCTTTGGGCATTTGAGTTTATAACCATCAATGCAAACATATTCAACTGCATTTATTTTGGAGATCACCATATGTAAAATATTCCCCCCTTTTTTATTCAATTCAATCAAAAATTTTAAACTATTATCATTCTAAATAATGAGAATATGATGGTTCCAAGCACCACCAAATTCCTTGCTTTTTAGAGGGAGAATAAAGACAATAGTCAAGTAAACAGAAATGTAGCTAGGCACTTTGTGATGATTTTAAGTGCTATGAAAGGAGTGAAATAGGTGTGAAGCGAGAGAGAGTGGCTGGTGTTAGGAAGAGGGTCTTGCCGATTAGATTATGAGGAAAACCCTCTAAGGAGAGAGCATTTTAAAACAAGACCTGAATGACAACCATGAGTTAGTTATTCAAGACCTGAGGGGAGATTATTCAGGTGGAAGAAATGGCAAGAACAAATATTGTACAGTGAAAATGAGTGTGGAATGTTTGAGGAGCAGAAAGATGATTGATAGGGCAGGAACACAGTGAGCCCAGGGAGCAGTGATAGCAGAAAGGGTCAAAGAAGTAGACAGGGTTCATATTGGCTAAGGCTTTGCGGCTACAGCTACCTAAGAATTCCTCCAGTTTCCTCGGGACTATAAAAATGTCAAAAAGAAATCCTCTTCTTCAGTCTGATTTCATGAAACTTCAATTTGTAAGAATAAGTGAAAAATAATTATTATTGTTTGTGGAAATGGAGCTGCCATAATCTAACAGTCTGAGATTACTGTTAAATAATCAAAAATGTTAGTTTTAACTAATAGAAGGTAATAATGGCCATAAAATGTTAATTGTGTGGACATATATGACTATAGGTGTATGTATGCTTCTCTTCAGAGTCTTCTCTTCTTCCACGCTATTTTTCCCTTAACATTGGTTGAATATTCTTTCATATCTACAGATTAGAGTTGCTTAATCATTTCTACTGCTGTATTGTATTCCATATTATGAAAATGCAACTTTTATTTTCCCTTTTTCTCCCTTGTTTTTTTTTTTTTTTTTGAAAAGAGAGATGGGGAGAGAGAGAATTAATTTTATTTCATCATCTGGCTATTTTATTCAAGATATGAGAATTATTCAGTCCATTAGTCTCAGGTAGTAGACAGACTGATGTGCTTGTTTTAATCATGCACTCCAAGAAAATATTTTTTAAAGAGGAATGTGGCAGAGAGAGAGGTAAAGAAAGAATCAATTTTATTTAGTTTTCATTTGACTTTCATTGCTCCGATACTTCATTGTGTACATGGTATGCAAGACAAGCACCTTAACCACTGAACCAGGGCTCTAGTCCCCCAGGCAAACATTTAAACCATACATTCCATTTGAATGGCTGGGAAAATTTGTGAGCCACAGCCAATGCAATAAAGGGCATATCAACGTCTTTGAGAGAATCAAGCAGTCTATCATTGTCACATTATTAAGCACACACTCATTCAGAAGCACACCTATCAACATTTTCTTTTAAAAATCAAGTCTATTTACATTGGTTGGAAACCTTAGTTCCTAAATAGCAATTAAAGAATATAGGTATTACCATAATTCATCAACTCAACAAACTGAGCTTGATTGTTTTGTGTTTGAAAAACGTGTGATTTGAACAAAGCTAAATCTTGGCATGTATCTTATGTGGGAAGCACATAAATAAGAGAACAGCCATTCCTAATTAAGGAAACACCATGTCACAAACAAGCAGTTGAGGTCTCTGGGATGGGGTTCACTCCCATCCCAGTGAAATATTCAGCCACCATCACATTTTCTGCATTCTGTATAATGCACTGGCAATTAACCTTATAAACTTATTTTCTGAGCAACTCTCATAGTTGATAAATGTTGTTAAGGCCAAAATCCAGCAAGGTTATTGAATAACAATCAGTACATCCAGAATGAAAAATAACCCACCTCCTTCTGAAATAAGATATGAATAGACTCTACCCTTGTAATTAATGTGACTGCATTTTGCATGAAGATGGGGTATTTTTCATTTAAAGCCCATGTGTTAATTTTCCTTCATAGATAAGCCAGAAACCTTGACTCTGCCATAAAACCTTTGGCACCTCCTTCTGCTTCAGTCTTGGACCTCTGCCAATGCACAGATTTTCTGTATTTAGACTTCAGTGCTGGGGTTGGGGCATAGACAGTCACGAGATTTCACTTTGTTTTCAATCAGATCCGGATTAAAAGAAGCCACATAAATACTAAATATTATTCCTACTAGCAAATCATATGTCATATGTTCAGCTGAAAGACAAGGAGCCCTAAAAGCCAACATTAATGAGAGCAGAAAATAAAAGCTATTATGGGGGAATGATAGTTGGGACCAAGCAGTGCCAAGCCCTGACATTTCACAGCAATCTTCCCAAGGCACAGTGATTTGGAATCTCCAAACAACTGTGGACATTTAATTAGGATAACTGCATTGCAGTCCAGTGGAATGCACCTGGTTGGTGGTAAACTTAAAAAAGAAATCTTACGAAGTTTCTAAGAACCTTCCTTCCTTTATCTGCACAAAATGTGGATTGGATTGAAAACTCCCATGGCTCTGTGGTTCTATCAAAAACTAAAATTTGTATGAATTCAAAAAGACTCAAAAGTTTTCTTTTTTCTCTTAAAATATATATTTCTTTGCTTTACTTCCTAAAGCAAGAAAGTGTGTGTGTGTGTGTGTGTGTGTGTGTGTGTGTGTGTGTGTGTGTAAATCTTTTTTCCAACAATTTCTGTCCTGCCACTCTCCAGGTGAGGAAGGCAATAGTGTGGGTCACATGGCCCTACAGAATCAAGTCATATCTATATTCCAGAACATTTTAGTCAGCTTTTTTGCTGCTGTGACTAGAAGACCTGACAAGAACAATTTTAGGAGGAACAGTTTATTTGAGGGCTCACAGTTTCAGAGGTCTTGGTCCGTAGGAGGCCAGCTCCATTCCTCTCCGCTGGAGGTGAGGCTGAGAGTCTTGGCAGAAAGTGTGGTGCAGGAAAAAGGCTCAGGCCTTTGCTAGGAAGCCAGTCACACCCCCAATGACCCATCTTCTCAAGCCACACCCTGCCAGCATAGAGTTACCAGTTAATTCCTATCAGGGGATTAGGTTAAGGCTCTTACAACCCAATCATTTCACCTCATCCTTCACACCTTTCATCCAAATCATGACACAAGATATTAGGTAATGCTTCCTGAGTGTGGTATTCTACTTCATTTTGTAACCAATACTCTATTTCGCTGCCCCTATTTATCACATTGATTTCTATCTGTAATCAAAAGCTCAGTTCAGGCAAGAATTTCTTTTACAAATATCTTCTATTAAGAATAATTATTCTTAATTATTACATGGGTCTTTGGGGCTGTGCCTTATGGTGTATATTCTGTATCTGGCTTGGAGTTCCTGTCTCTGCTCTGCTTCCGGATGTGAGCCTTGAGCTCTCTGCTTACTGGAGCCATGCCAGCCACCATGATCTTCTGCCTCACCTCAAGCCCTCAGAAAACCTTGAACCCCTAAATAAACTTTTTCCTCCTAAAAAAAAAAAGAATAATTATTTCCTTCCACTTTTGTATTATCTTTTTGCTTCATATATCTGTTCTTTCATTTTCATGTATGAATTATCATATTTGATCCAACATGAATAAGGCTAATGTTAATTTCTTGCTTACATTTCCAAGCACTAAACCTTATGTATAGGAAATGCTCAGTGTGTATAGATGAAATAAAAGCCTTGAACTTTGTTCCTTTGAATGAACACACTTTTCAAGTGTTGATTGCTGTTCTATTTACCTTCATAAACTAGTTTGAGAATGTGCACAGGGTTCATGTTCGTTCAGTAAAACATTTTAAAGCAATTGATTCCTGTTTGCATTTTCAGAATCATCCAACAGAATGAAAATTATACCACCTGAAAGGACATTTATTTACTGTATTAGGAAGACATTATCTGTTTCCTTAGTAGTCTTAAAGTATAAATAAACATTTCAAATTTTAATATGTGGTCATAGATATATACATAGACAATTAAATTTTGGAAATAACACTTCTAAATTGCAGTGAGTAGTTTGAAATTCTGTAATTTATGAAAACAAACTAGATTTTTACAAGTATGTCATTGTACATACTATTGTCATGTATATAAAATTTTTTTTCATAGGCATAAGAATTATGTCGCTATAATTGCATATATTAGAAAAAGTTTATAACCCAGAAAGAGAGGCAATGGACCAAGAAACAAGAGGAATCAAGTGGGAGAGTCCTGCTGGGGGTGTATATTGGCCAAATTATATTGTTGTATTATGTGTTCCCTTTAATTTATTCAATAATTACTGAGCAGAAGTTGACTCTCTTGAGGAAACAAATATTTTTTCTTCAAATTATGTTAATAGATACTTAAATAGAGATAAATAAATCTCCATAGACTATGTATTTTAAAGACTAAAATCATTAAACAGATGCTCAGTACATTTTTAAATTAATAAATACACTTAAATTATTGTTATTATGGTATAAAATTTTTATTCTGTTTACTTTTATTCACTGAATTTTTACTTATTTATAAGTTTTTTGCATTAAAATATATGCCCAGGATCAGTTTCCTAGACATAAATGTAGTTTCAGAGAAAGTGAAGAAGTTATGCTACTGAGAGCTGCAAATACATGTCCCCTCATTTCTCTACAGAATAAATTAGAACTGATATGTGTCCTTTATATACCTCTAAAACCATCCATTTTTCCATGTTTGTGCTTATAATGCATGATTATGTTCTATAGTATCCCAGAGTTTGTCTTTACACTACTTTGGGTTTCTTTCTTAATCATCAAATCTTTCCCTATTGTCTCAGACTAGCTAAATTCATATAAAGGGATGCAAAACTGAATGTCAATTTTATAGCTTATAAAAAGAAATATAGGATTCCAAGTTGGTGAGCTGAAGGAAGCTGCTTCTTTTTTGGCCCCATGACCAGATGAAAAAACCCTAGGACAGCTCCATTGTTGAGAGGTGCGTTTAAGGGAAATCATCATGGGAACACAGTGCAGTCAGGGGAGATTTTTGGAGGTCACATATTTGGGTGCGGCAAGTGGAAAAGAGGGATTGTATCTGTCGTAGCCTGGATGCTGCAGCTGTGAACGCCATTGCTCCCAACCAGACAGAGATCTCATGCTAAGAATTCACCTCAATTAAAGGAGTGAAACAAAGTCTGTACAGATCCCACCATGGATCCATGCATGACCAGGACTCCAGTCTCACACCAGCAGGGCACTGGACATGCCCAAGGGCCCCACATGAGGACATGATCCAGCTGTCACACACACCAGCCACATCCAGATATATTGGGCCCATCCCAACCACCAAGGCTCCCAGATCCTAGTGCAGCACGTATGTTGATCCGTCTGGCCTGCCCCACAATTCTGGGACCCTAGCACCCAGTGACACACCCCTACTGTTTAGTTTCAACAATGCAGAGAGCTGTTCAGCAACCCCACCAGGTGCCAAGTCCAAGTACTGGAATCTAGATCCAAAAGATGCAATAAAACCAGGCTCCAAGAAGAAACAGCTTTCTGGAAGAAACTGGTAGTCTTCAGAGAGGTGGTATCTGACCCAACCCTTGACCTGTAAGGAAGAAGAACCCAGATTTGACTTGCTTCCACACAGGGAACCCCAATTCAAAAATCCAGAAGAAGCTTTTCAAAGACAAAGAATCAAACAAGAAGAGGTACACCTCAAACCCACAACTCCCCTAGCAAGGATCCCATAGTCAGGAAGTGGGATGAAAATCTAGAACAAATTATAAGTATTGGATAACTAAAAGAAACAGTGAACTAAAAAAGATTTAATGAAGGGACTAAGTGAGGAAACTCAACAAATGAAAACCTCTATGATCAAAGAAATAGACATACTGAAAAAGTAGTAACAGAACTAAAATCTGCAGTCAATGACATGAGAGGAACCATGGAAAAATTTAGTAATAGATTAACTTCTGTAGGAAACAGAACCTCAGCTCTTGAAGAAAGTACTTCTGACAATGAGGACAGGCTGAGTATGATTGACTGCACAGATGAAAAAAAAGAAAAACAACTCACAGTACGCTAGCAGAATTTTCAAAATGTCTGGGAAAAAATTGGAAGAAACAATTTAAGAGAAATTGGAATATAAGAAGAAATCAAAACACAAATGAATAGCAAAAGCAATTTTGAAATTAATTTGGAACAACAAGAAACTCAGAATAGCCAAAACATTGCTAAGCAAGAAAGATGAAACAATTGGATTCACAATATTGGATAAAAACTGTTCTGTAGAGCTGTAGTGACAAATACAGCACCGTTTGTTGAATAGGCTGTCATTCCTCCATGTTATATTTTGAAACTCTTTATCACATATTAGGTGTTTAAGGGTCTGTGGGTTTGTTTCAGAGTCTTCTATTCTATTCCATTGATCTTCATTCCTATTTTGATACCAGTACCATGCTGTTTTTAATACTACAGCTCTATAGTATAATTTTAGATCTGATATTGCAAAACCACCTGTTTTGTCTTTCCTGCTTAGTAATGTTTTGGCTATTCTGGGTTTCTTGTTGTTCCAAATGAATTTCAGAATTGCTTTTTCTATATCTGCAAAGAATGACATTGGAATTTTGATGGGGATTGCATTGTATCTGTATAGCACTTTTGGGAGAACGGTCTTTTTAATTATATTAATTCTGCCTAAGCAAGAACTTAGAACAACTTCCCATCTTCTCAGATCCTCTTTGATTTCTTTCTTAAATGCTCGATAATTTTCATTGTACATCTCTTTTACTTCTCTTGTTAGATTAATTCCCAAGTATTTTTATTCATTTTGAGGATTTTGTGAATGGGACCCATGTCCTGATTTCATATTCGGCCTTATTATTGTTGACATATTAAGAAAGTTATTGATTTATGGGTATTGATCTTGTAACCTGCAGCTTTGCCAAATCTGTTTATTAGCTCTAGCAGATTTCTGGTGGAGGTTTTTGGATCTTCTAGATATAGGACATGTCAGCAGCAGAAAGGAGTATTCTGACTTGTTCTCTTCCTATTCTTGTCCATTTGATTTCCTTCTCTTGCCTGATTGTTCCTACTAGGGTCTTAAGGACTATATTGAATAAAAGTGGTAAGAAAGGGCAATTTCATCTTGTTCCCGAGTTTAGTGGAAATGGTTTCAGCTTTTCTCCATTTAGTATTATACTAGCTAAAGTTTTGTCATATACGGCCTTTGCATACTTTAAATAAATTATTTTGATCCCTATCTTCTTTAGACTTTTGAGTTTACATGGGTGCTAGACTTTATCAAAGGCCTTTTCTGCATCAATTGAGATGATCAAATGATTTTTGTCCTTAATTCTGTTTAATTGATAAATCACATTTAATCACATTTATTGATTTTCGAATGTTGAACCAGCATTGCACACCTGGAATGAAGCTTGCTTGACCATGATGAATTATCATCTTGATTTTTTTTTTTTTTATCTTCCTGAGAACATTTTTTCATGCATTTTTGAGTTCAGTTTGCTAGAACTTTGTTAAGGAATTTTTGTGTCTATGTTCATCAGGGACATTGGTCTGTAAATTTTTTTATTGCTGTTTTTATGTCTTTGTTAGGTTTTGGTATCAGAATTATGGAGGATTTGGAAATTTGATCCTCTAAAATTGTCCCTTGGCTGATTTATTTACAGCAATCCTTTTGCTAAACCAGATTGTAAATTTGAGGCTTTAAATTGTAAAGGCAACAATGTTAACTGCTGTGTCCTTTTCATTCACTACTGCTGCTCTGAGGCCTATGTGCCTGACACATAGCTAGGATGCTCAAAACAATCTTTACTCAGGGAATGGGTTTATGTTCACTCCCCAGAGGTGAATTTTTCTTTCTATTTTTTCTTTTTGGATGGGATTGCAACTTTTATTTCTTTTTTATATTAAAGAAATCTTAATACCGTTTAGGCTGAACTTGGGTTCCATGGTTGTCTCACAGGCACCTATTGTATAATTCAGAGATAGTTAACCATTGCCTTCTTAAGCATTTTCATTTTCCCATTCTTAATATAATAACTAAAATAGCTGATCAGTTTTATAAATTAAATAACACTTCCATGGACTTTTATAACATAGGAACATGTTCTTGATATGTGTTTTAGTAAAGAAAAGCATATTTTCTGATCCTATTTAAAAAATTTAACAAATAGCCATGTGTAATGGCACATAGCTATAGTCCCAGGTACTAGGGAGGCTGAGGTAGGAGAATTAGTTTGATCCAGGAGTTCATGGGGCAACATATAATGAAACCCCCATCTCAAAAAAGAAAACTAATGAATGAACAAAAGACTAACTAACTAAATAAAATTAATTAATGACATGTAAGGGAAAAATGTCTGAGAGAAACTTTACATAAATCTTTATAATAATCATTTCTAGAGAAAGATAATAAAATTACTTCTTTGCTCACATAAATTGTCCAAATTTATATAATAAAAATTGTACTATTAGCATCATAACCTACTAGAAAAGTTAAAAGAAAAAAGAGTATAGACAGTGTTTTTTTCTCTAGTGGACTCAAAAATGTACTTATGTTTACTGAGTATATTTCATTTTCTGGTAGATAAAAAGCATTGTTAATTAAAATAACCAGTTGACCCTTGAGTCTCTAGGGTTTTGGCTAATTTTCCACAGCATAATTTCTTCCATTGCCATCCATTTACCTTCAAAGGCCATAATATCATTGTTTCTAATAGCTGAGAAGAACTCCATTGTATGTATGTATATATGTATGTATGTATGTATGTATGTATATATATATATACATATATATATATATGTGTGTGTGTGTATGTATGTATATCACAGCTTTTTGATCCATTCATCCAGTGGTGGGTATCTGGGTTGATTCCATAATTTAGCTATTATAAATTGAGCTTGAGCTGCTACGGACATTGTTTTTGAGCCTTGAACAATACCCAGGCTTGGGTGAGGTAAAATATCAAGCTCATGTACTATATTCACAAAACTTGAAGCAATACATACTCTAAGGGAACCATAGATTTTTAGGGAAGAGAAGGGAGAAAGGGGAGAGAGAAAGAGGTGTGAGGGAGTGAATTAGGGAGGGAATCAATGTAGCTTACTCTTTATTCCCCCAAGATGTCAAATAAGATCTGTTGGGGGGGAAATTAGAAGAGTCAGAAGACTGGGATGTGGGTGATGTGGGGATGATTCTGGATTCTGATCGGTGCCTATCATATTATTATTACATGTGAATTTATGATTGCACAACAATATAACTCCTCAATAAAACTTTTGAAGAAATCTGCTGAAAATGCCTTTTCAGGGGTTCCAGAATTAAGTAGAAGGAGATATCAGAAAAAATAAAGAAATTTACAAAATAAAATTAAATAATCAGTTGAAAATCTATAAATTAAAATGTAATACTACTTATAGATGGTGAATATATTAATTCACTCAAGTTTTTTTCTTAGCAAATTGATATGAAATGAAAAAATCTAAATGTTATAAGATATTTTATCTATCTAGGCTATAGTTCTCTGGGATAAGATGTTCTAACTTCCTCCACCCTTCCATTCGTTAATATATATGTAAAGTATATATTTCTTCTGTGAATTGTTCATATGTTGCACATTTCATTGTCCAAAAGGCTAAACTATAGGTTCCTGTTCATGCTGGACAGAATCAGCATTTGATTAAAGAAAAGATTTCTTTAAAAAAACCCTTGAAATAATTGATATTCTACAAAGCCTGCTTCAGTTACCTAGTATGTAACTACTAAAACCAAGAGCAACAAAACCATCAATGTGCTTTCTCAAATAAACGAAACTGTGTAATAGTTTTAATGGGACCACAAAGAGTAATTGAGATTTAGTATCACATTATGGTTTGAACTTTTATTGACTTCTCCCAGAATAAACTAGGAGAAATATTTCTTCATAATGTTCAAGGATGCATCTTCTTTCTTTCCAATTTTTCCCTAGCTGCTGATTTTGTTCTCACAAATAATATATTGATGTTATTCAAACTATTTATCTTTAATAAATAAATCTATAATCTGTCACTCTTTCTATAAAGCCTGAAAGAGTTTCAGTCCTTTGATTTGAAAATACTTGCAGCGTTATGCCTTATTTATCCAGTATTGACAAAGGTCATTCCCATCCCAGAGCCATGAGCATCTATAAATTACAGTAAGCACAGGATTATGTAATGAGTTATACTCAGAAAGGGGATCTTTAATAGAAACTGAGATTTTGTTCAGAAAAATCAGCTTGAGCATCTATATTTTAAAAAGCAATAAACACTTTTTTTAAAGCCACAAATATATTTTGCTACATTTTCTCTTTCATGCTCACTTTTGAAGCTCCATTTTACTGCATTTATTTTTTAAAATCAAATACCAAAACACAAAATCTTAGTAAGGACAAAACTTTAATCACCTTCTCTGTTTCTTTTGGTTTTAAGGGTTTATTTTAAATGTATGTTACCAAGAGTGATCAGAACTCTGAAATCTCATATTGAATTCCAACTTACTCATTCATTTGTAGTGTAATTTTTGTAAATCTTAATGTCTCTTAATATTAATTACCTTTTCTGTAAAACAAAGTTTATGATCACTTCAAAAATAGTTAAGGAGATAGTATTGAGAAAATGTTGGGCACATTTTGGGTGCTCAATAAAGGATTTTTTAACTTTCCTGTCTACAGTTATTTCAAGTTAATTAGTTTATTTTTGAAGATTTTTTTTTCATTTTCAGCCTTATCAGTCATTATCCACACATCTGCTGCATTTGGGAATCTGATCCTCTGAGGCCTGCCATTCTTTGCCTCATTTATTTGCATCAGTCCTCTGCTTCATCCAGACCATACATTTAGGACTGTTGGACTGTTAAGTGCAAGGTCTGCATAGGTAGCAACTTCATATTTCTTTCGCACTGCTGCTACTCTGAATATCATAGTGCCTGATGCACAGTTGATGCTGTAAAAATCTTTAATCGATGTTCACTGGATGGTATCATGACTGTATCCCAAAGCCATTCTGCCTGTCTCTCCTGTTCTCTAATTACCCCACTGACCCTTCACCCTGCCCTCTACTAACTTCTACATACAAGTTAAGCACCTATCATAAGTACTTATGCACCCTCTAAGACTCCATAGCACATGCCATGTGTCTACTACATTTTTTTAAAGAGAGAAGGACAGTGTGTGTGAGAAAGACAGAGAATCAATTTTTATTGAGTTTTTCACATGGCTTTGGTTGCTCTGACACTCACCTGTGTATGTGGGTGCTGGGGTTTGAACCCATGTACTCACGAATGCCAGGCAAGCGCAGTAACTGCTGAGCCACCGCTCCAGCCCCCTACATTGTATTCTTAAAGCTCTAGTTCACCTTTTGTCATTGCAACGTTAGCATTGTTGAGCTACTTACATTGTTGAGCTCATGGTAAACATTTAAAACATAGAAAATCAAATTAAATTAATGCTCATTGTCACTAAAACTTCAGAATTAAAAGGAGCTCAGATACTAAAGGGAAAATGGGACAAGTTTGGCAATGATTGGAGAGGGTAGGGTAATTTGTCAATCAACCATCAAGCAATAATTCATGTTAACACTAGACACTGGAAAATACAAATAAAGCATGTGAAATATGCAAATAGCACCTAACTTCAAATTGTTCATAATAAAACGAATACAAATAATAATGGTTCACTTACCTAGAATCTGAAGATGCCCATAAGTTTTAATGGGCATTAAGGTGTGACATGAGATTTGTACAACAGCCCACAGTTTTCACTGTAATGAAATGCTTCTGAATATGGTCATTTGACATTAATGTCTAATGTATAAACTAAGATATGTTTTAGGACCAATGAGACTACCGGTACTTATTTCTTATAAAAATATGACATATTTAGGAATGAATAATAAAACTAAGTAAATGTGATTTGAAGTACATAATTTAGTAAGTTTACTATATTAATAAATAATTGATCCTCATTTATTTCAGGGATTCCATCTATCATAAACGTGCCAGATCAGTTCTGACTGTAATTCCAAATGTCAGTCTGCTGTCAGAATATGACAGTCACCAGTGTTAGATGTTCCTTCCAAGAACAAATTATTTTCAGCAATAAAAGTCCATCTGTTTATCCAATTTGTGGATGTGCTTTGCCTACATTATCACTTGTCCAACTGGCCTTGAAATAATCTACTTCATATGAGAAAACTTTCTAGGCCCTGCCATGACACCATTTTTCCTATGTAGCCATTGGAACCAATGAACTTTTCTAACATGGAGAATGAACTGGTCTTTTAAACTAACAATAACTTTCTTGAAAATATTAGTTGCCAGCTCTCTCTGAAATACTGTAGTGAGTGTCATGGCGGGGAACTTCAACAGTGAATGAACCTTGACAAAGAATATAACTTCCTAAGAGTGAGAGTATCTAGTTATAGTACATTTATTCTATCAATGTATTGTTTTTAAAGACAATAAATGAATTTAAAGGTTTTAAGTAACAAGCAAAAATTAGCATGTTCATCTATCTAGTAACTGAACACTAAGGAATCATTCCCATGAGGATAAAAAGCAAAATATTAAATACACCAAAGGATATACATATATGCATATATCTATTTCTCTATATATGTATATATTACACTTAGCAGCAAAAAATTAGAAATATACTAATTTAGCAAGAATAGTTACTACTATTTGTTATTAGTGGTTACATATTAACAGTAATAACTATCATTAGTTATCTAATATCAATGGATAGCTAATAGCAAATAATGGAGCCTTCTGATACAATGTTTACAAAGATGGCCAGTTGATGTATATGTAATATTTTTCTTAATACAAATAATATGATATTATTTATATTATGATATTTATAAAAATATAAAAAATGATAAATAGATACTCTGTACCACCCTAAAAAAAATCCCAGTGGAAAGGGATACTGGAAAAAACAATAGCCCACATTATGATAATGGGTTGGATCATAGATGTATTTCTTCTCTTGTGTATTCCCCGAGTTTTCTAAAAACGTTTTGCATAATAGAAAAACAAATTATGTCTCACATGAATTTATTCTTGGCCTACCTACATGAACTTTTCTATAACTTAGCATGAAGAGCATCCATGCTGACAGAAATGTCGAGAAACAAGCTGATTGGAGATGGAATTTTTCTTACTGGACTCTTCAAATAAAAGTGATATCTTACAGTGCTTTACATTTCAACAAATACTTTCTGAAATATATGTCATTACCTTTTTCACACAATCTCCCTAGGCAGTAAGCATTATCCTTGTTTCACAATCAGGAGATCCTGACTCAGGTTAAATGACTTGAACCAGACCAAAGATTTAGTAAATGTCAGAATTGAGCCTCAAATTCCCATTTCATAACTCTGGACCCAAGACATTTTTCTGCACATATTGTCTCTTACTACACGAATAACCTCTGAATTCACCTGTATGTCGGGACAAATTATTTTTGAAAAGAAAATACTTTTACAAGCATAGCTTTTTTTAAACTACAGTTTTATGTAAACTATTCACTGCATCTCTAGAGAAGGCTCATTTAATGTTCCACTTAAAATAATGCATCTAATTTTTAACATAAACAATATTTCTGAGGCTGTTACAGATGTCAAATAGACTTCTATCATTTGTTCCAGATCCGAAACTCATAATGCTTTTCTGTTGCCCCACAAAAATGACAGGAATATCAGAGGGCTAGAACACAGAGTTTAAAAATCAGCAAACATTTTCATGACAGAAATTAAAGTACAGTATAATCTGACATATGAAACCACACACTCCCACATCCAACCCAAAAAAGAAACAATTGTCTGAACAATTCATGAAGGCATTTTTTGGGGTTTTTCTATAACTTCAGCTTCTGAAATATGAAGATAGTTAATACCTATAAAAACACATATATATATACTGAGGAGGTTGAGACAGGAGGATCACAAGCTTATTGAGACCTTCAGCAACTTAACGAGATTTTGTCTCAAAAAAAATCAATCAAGGGGGCTGGAGAGGTGGCTTGGTGGTTACGGCACTTGCCTGGCACGTGCAAGTACACGGGTTCAAACCCCATCACCCATGTATGCAACTAAATGTCAGACTAACAAACGACAGTCATATGAAAATCTCAATAAAAATTGATTCTCTCTGTTCTTTCAGTCTGTATCTCTCTCTCTCCCTGTCCTTCTCTCTTAAAAAAAAAAAAAGATGTAGCTCAGTGGTAAGACACTCTTGGTTTCAGTCTCTGGAATTAAAAGAAAAAGACATTTGTATATAGAAGGTTATATCTTTAATTATAGAAAACAGACTGTTTTATACACTCAGGAGAAAAAAATTACCAATAAAATAGTTTGGGAAACAGTAATATGGTGTAAATAGGTTTCCATGAATTATTTATTGCTCTACAATAAGTTACTCTAAAATCTAGTTGCTTACCCACAAAATAATTTAACAGTGATTATCTCATCTTCTATGAGTCAGGAATATGGTTCCAGTCCAGTGACTCTGAGTTTCATATAAACGTGAATAAAAATATCATTAAATATTATAGTCTTTTTTAAAATTTTTATTGAGTTGTGTTATTGTACAATCATAAATGCATATGTAGTCCTTTTAATGCTCACCTGGGGTTAGATTCACTTCTAAACTCAGTCAAGTCATTGTCAGAGGAAATCAAATTTTTACACGTTGTTGAACTGGAAGCCTCAATTTCTCATGAGCTCTTCATCTGAAGAATCCCTCATGTATGCCATACCATACTTCATGGACCAGCTGCCGATATTCCAGGTAGGTTCATCAGAGTGGGAAAACCACAAGGAAAAGAGTGTAGGACAAAATGATGTCAACAGTTTCTTAAAACCTATCCTAAGGGTCTGGAGTGGTGGCTCAGTGGTACGGCACTTGCCCAGCATGTGCAAGTACATGGGTTCAAACTCCAGCATCCACGTACACACAACTAAGTGTCAGAGCAATGAAAGCCATGTGAAAAACTTAATAAAAATTGATTCTCTATCTCTACTCTCTTGCTCTCTCTCTGTCCTTCTCTCTTTAAAAAAAAAAACCTATCTAGAAGGCAACATTCTATAACTTTTACATATCCAGTACATTAGAGGTCAGTCACCATGTCTTGCCCACATTATAAAGAAAGGATTACTTTGGGGAGTGACAGAATCAGGGTTTGAAAGTCATTGAGAGTCACCCTAGAAGGGTGCCTACCACAGGGTTATTTTGTTATTGTCTTCTAATGCTTTTTATGAGACTATTATCATCATCATTTCAGGATGTTGAAGGAGGGTAAGGGTGAATCAGAAGAAAATCTCATCTTAGGCAAAAATTGAAATGGGGGTATAAAGAGGAAGAAAAACATAACAATGGGAATCATAGCTATGACATAAAAGCAACTATACCCAGTTTTATTCTAGAATTTATATATGTTGCTTCTAATCTTTTAAAATTCTTGAAAAGTACACAGCATTATTCATGTTTTACAGATGAAGAAATTATAGTTCATGAAAAGAAAATGACTTCCTCAGCCTCATTAGCTGCTAAGTGACAAGGATACAACCTATATTAGAGCACATATTTCTGGTCTTCAGAGCTCATGAATTCAAAACAAATAGAATACACAAGAAAATTAATAGAGTTAAGAGTATTTCACTTTAAACATAATGTAAGAAGTCTCTTTTTACTCTAAAATGCATCTTCTTTTCTTGCTTTCTTTAAAATTACAATTCACATTCTTTAGAAGATGTGATTCTTCTGGAAATCAGAGCATATTAAACTGCAATTTTATTCTTGCTATTTTACTTCAGTCAGTTTTCAATCCTGCCTTAATAGTCAGTTTTATTTTGGAGAGAGGCTACTGAGATTCTGCAAAAGATGTATCTATCTGGGGTGTATAATTGTGTGTGTGTGTGTGTGTGTGTGTGTGTGTGTGTGTGTAGGGTAGTGGTGCTGGTGGTTCTGGTGGAGTTGGTGCTGGTGGTTTTCAGATCCTTACTTACAATGGAAGAAATAATACAGATGTGGGATTCCTGGTTCTAAATCACTCCGCTATAATTCCGGCATTATTGGTTTATTGATTTCCTGTCCAGGAAAGAGATATACCTTCAGCTATAGTTATAGCTACAGCTATACCATCTATCTATATAATATTTGTAATTTTTGCCTAATAATCTGTTACTTTATTAATCCTAACTATAATTAAAAATTGACCCAAGCTCCAAGGAATGCATTTTTTTTAACTAGGTTTAACTATTTTCAAGAAGGGATTAAATTTGCATACCATACTATCATTTGTGAATATAATTAGACTTACCTAGAAAAGGGTATTGTGTAAGATATTGCATTAATAGTAGCCTAATTGCACTTACATGTATCCAATTATCAGCATGATTAGTCACCTACCCCATTGATAGCAAAAGTGGTCAGCTACATGTGCAATTATCCACATGCTTAATTCAGAGTGCTCAGTAGTCCATTCTTTCATATTTTTTGAAACAGACTCCAAAGGAGAAAGTACAAAGAACTCTTAAAGATAAGTCAATAGAAAGAACATCAAAACAAATCTGGGATTTTTTTCCTTTATTGATTTTGATCACTGTTATTAATTTAATTTATTCTTATATTTTGAATTATACTGATGATGTTTATATTATGATAGACTGGTCAGGATTTTTCACATGATCACATGAAGGATTAGTGAGGGAAGTTTCAAAATGCAAAAGCAGATTTTTGTTTGCAGTTAATAATCTGAAACTATGTTACTTGGGTATATAGTGTTCATATTGTAGTATGGTTTCAGAAATCTTAAGGGCTTATGATAGAAAATAGCTGAGATAATAAAAGAGACTAAAGAAAGCTGAAAGATGCAAATAGATAAAACTATATCTAACCCATGTATTAAAATAGACATAGGTAAGACAGACACAGAGGTGGAATGTATCCAGGAATGAGATTATGGACAAATAAGATGTTCGGTGGTTGATTAGAACTTGATGAGTACCCCAGAATCAAAGGTATGCCCCTATAGGGAGATGTTATCCAAAAGGCTACAAAGTCAGCAACAGAATATTAGAGCCTGGAATGAAGGTTGGCTGAAGCTGCTTCTTAGAGTGCAAACATCAATGCACCATTTTCAAATACAGTGGATGGTGCTACACAGTTACTATCAACAGAGTACTCAGGAAGACTGAGGTAAAACCTCAGATTTTTATTTTATGGTTTCATGAGAAATGATTCTCTGGAGACTTTTATTCTGCAATTTTGCTAATATCACCTTTGCACTCTATTCTAAAGAGAAATTCCCTCAATCAGGTTAATCTCTTTGTAGTCATTAGGTTTTAAAAACATAAAAAAATTGAACATTTCTCATTATTCTAGTATTATGAGTATTATGTACTTCTTTCAACCCATCAAGACTATAATAACGTTTTCAACTCTGATAAACATTTAGAATAACAAATGCCTAGAATACTATAAGGATACTAATGCCTAGAACTATCCCTATATGGCTAGAGATTCTGTTGGTCTGAATTGCATAATACTTACCACCAGGTAGGAGCCAAAACCCTTTTCTCAGAACCATATATTTATAGACGTTCTAGAAACCAAGACCTAAAGTAATCAAGTGAATGTTCAATTGAGAAAAAAATCCACATGCAAAATAGTATAAAATCTTAGAGTATATTTTATATCTTTGCTCTAACTTTCCCTGGTGTATTGCACTCAAAAACTGAGACAGACGATAGCAGCATAATTCACATCTCAAAACATAGTCATTATGGCAGTTCTGAGTGCTACAGTGCATGAGAATTTTGGAATTTTGGAAGATTGCAAATGAGCAGATATCAGAAAGCATGAGGCTAAAAGACTATGAGACTAAAAGGCTAATGGACTATGGACAAGAGGATCTCATAGAAAATCTAAAACCCTGACAAGAAGCTTCAGTAACACTATCTGGGATTTTAAGATATTCAAAAAACATCTGAGAGAAATAAAAATAAGCAAAACAAAATTAAAAGGCATCCATAACTTCCCAGATATAATATATGCCCATGAAAGACCTGCAAAGACTTGAAGCACTTCAGCTTAACTCTTCCCGAAGCTCAGAGGCCCCTTAATGAGAAAGGACCTTTACAATGGTTTGCAACAAATGGAATAAATGCCTGATTTTTAAAAAAAATAATATGTTAAGTGAGCCAAAAGAAAACATAAAGAACTAAAGGAAATCAATAAAATGCATGAGTAAAAATTAGAATATCAACAGTGAAACAGAAATTGTAGAAAAGAACTAATCAGAAACTCTGTAACTACAAAACAAAATTGAAAAATTCACTAGATGAAAGCAACAGAGGACGCCAAGATGCAGAAGCAATTGCGTAACAACATCTCTACTGTATATTGATGGAATAAAATACTAGCAAATAAAATATAAAAGTATAAGAAAAAGTTTACACACCATAACCAAGTGAGATTATTTTCCTAGAATGCAAGAATGATTCAAAAGTACACATAAAAGGGGCTGGAGCAGTGGCTCAACAGTTACCGCGATTGTCTGGCATGCTCGAGTACGCGAGTTCAAACCCCAGCACCATGTATGCAATGAAGTGTCCAAGGAATGAAGGTCACATGAAAAATAAAAATTTCATCTCTCTTTCTCCCTCTCTCACTGTCCCCTCTTTCAAAAAAAAGTACACATAAAAATAAGTAATATTCCACGTTAATAAAATAAAGCAGAAAAACTCACATAATGATCTCAACTAATGTAGTAAAAGCTTTTAATGAAATTTTAAACCTTTCTTATTATAAAAACATTCAACAAATAAAGACTAGAAAGAAACTAGCCACCATAACAATGGTAGTACATAAAAATTCAATAGGCAACATCAAAATTGACATTTTTTTCAAAGATCAAAAAAAAATCAGGATGTCTACCACTAGTACTCAATATTGTGCTAGAAGCTGTAGTGAGAACAAGAAAACAAATTAAGAAATAAATTCAAAAGTTTTGAGGGATGTAAGTTTAACACTCAAAAACCAATTGTGTTTCTAAAGAATAACAATAAACTACTCAAAAGCATGAAAGTAAAGAAAACAATATTTGTAATAGCATCACAATATTAAACACTATTCAGTAAACTTATTCAAGTAGATAAAAGACATGAAAAATGAAAACTAAAATGTTACTGAAAAAAATTAAAGAAGACACTAATAAGTTGAAACACATACTATATTTATTAACAGTTAATATTGTTAAGATGTCAAAACTCCCCAAAATGTTCTATAAATTAAAGGCATTGTCTATCAAATAATACTAATTATTAGAAAAAATTAATAACCTAGTTCTAAAATTTATATGGAGTCTCAAGGGACTCTGAAGGGCCAGAAATACACACTTACATACTCAGTTACATGTTTTTTGACAATTGCCATTGTCATGGTATAAGGTGGTATAAGGTAAGGGTCCTTTGAATTTAAGTCATGAAGTCAGAATTCTCATGAACAGGAGTAGTGCCTTCACAAAAGGGGTCTCAGAGAGATACTTAGCCCCTTGCCATCACTCAAGGACACAGGGCAAGGCACATCTATGAACCAGGAAGGCATGTCTTCATCAGACACTGAATCTGTCCATGCCTTGATATTGGGCCACCCAGACTCCACATCTGTGATAAATAAATATCGATTGTATATAATCTATTCACATTACAAGATTTTATTATAGTAGCCAAGTGGACAAGAGGTAAATCATTAGTTAGGTAAGTATATATCAAAATCACAATGAAATGCCACTTCACACCCATTAGGATATCTATTATGATATTTTTTAATAAAAAGTTGTTTTAAAAAAGTTGCTATTTTAAAAATAAATAAGTAAATGTAAGAATATAAATGATGCAATGGCTATGAAAAATAGTATTCTGATTGCCCCAAAAATTAAATGTAAAATTTTCACATGATCCAGCAATTACATTTTTGTAAACCAACAATTGAAATGACTGATGAAAAAGGATGTTTGTACACCTTTATTCTTAGGAACACTGGCCATAATAGCCGGAGGATGTGAGGTAGTTCTGGAGATGAATGACCATTATAGTTGTACAACAATTGAATGTGGTTCATGACATAAAACTGTACACTTAAAAATAGTTAAAATAGTAAATTTTATTTTATATATACTTAACTGTAATTGAAAAAAAGGAAAATTTATAAGATTATCTTAATAGGTAAAGGATAATTGTTTCATAAGTTAAATCCCCAGTCATTATAACCACATATTAAATTGAATTAAATTAAAACAAAACTCTTTAATCTTGTTAATGGTCTCTATGAAGAATTTTTAACTTTCATACATATTTGGTAAAATATTTAAAGCTCTTTCCTGTAGTGGGAATACTAGGACACCCATTATCAACAGCGCTATTAATCTTGAATTTGAAATCCTAGAACTTTACAATAAGAAGGTAAAAACAATATGAAGTAAATAATAAATGAAATAGATAACACCACTATTATTTGTGGATTACATAGTAGCGCATGTAGAAAATCCAAATGAATTAGTATGAGAATATTACAAAACTAGTAGACATGCTATTGAAATACAGATTTGATTGTATTTGTATATATCATAAGTAGATAAATTTATTTTAAATTATTTGCTATAACATAAGATGTAAACTCACTAAATTTCCAGTGAAAGATACATGGGATTTTCTCTGAAATAAACTTGCAACAAAAATATAGACCTAAACATCACTGAGATAAAGAAAGCTAAACAAAAAAAAAAAAAAAAAAAAAAAAAAAAAAAAAAAAAAAAAAAAAAAAAAAAAAAAAAAAAAAAAAAAAAAAAAAGAAAGAAAGAAAGAAAAGAAAAAGAAAAGAGGGAAATATATTTATAGGCTGGAAGACTCAATATTGTCAATATGCCAACATCCCATAGATTTAACCATCAATACAGTGCAGAGTTAATAAAAATCCCTGCAAAAAGTTCTTAGAAATTGTCAAATATATTTTCACAGTTATATGGGGATATAAAAAATTAAGGACACCTTAAAACAATTTTGGAAAACAAAGTTGGAATACCTGTACTATAGAAATCATGATTTGTTAAAATGTTACAGTAATTCAGATACTAAAAAAAAATGGACTAGAGAAATAGAAGAGCCTTGAAACAACCCAGAGCCACATGGATATGAGAATCTCCCTTAGAAGAGTCACTTGCTTTACAACACTGTAGTAAATAGGTACCAAAATGTTATAAGTAAACAATGCTCAGGCATTAGAATTTCCACATGGAAAAAACTGAATCCCTACCCCTACCTCACTCCATAGATATAATCAGTTTAAAATAGATATGTCTATATTAAATTGGAAAATAAGTAACCATTTAGACAGAAATAGAATAATAACTCTCAAGTTTATAAGAAGCAGTTTGCTTAAATAGGGTATAAAAAGTGTGACCTATATTGGAAAATACTGATAAACTGAACTTTATTAAATCTGATACCTTAGGCTTTTAAGTGATAATCTTAAGAGAGTATAAAACATAAACCACATCGTTGCAGTGGATATTATAAATACAAACACAACAGAGTGAAATCATATCCAGGGTATTTAAGGAACTTCTGCAAATTTAAGGGAGAAGCATAGACTCAAGCAGAGAAGAAGCATAGAGACGAAAAATGCAAAAATTTTAATACACACGTTTCAAAAGAAGAAATTTCCATAGACTGTGAACTAAAAACGGAGGTGTACTTCTCATTCTTCTCCTCACCTTTTTTGTCCTCCATCTACTACTTAGTATGTGAATGTAGTGAGCTCGTGGTCAAGAGACCGTTCTCAGGATGGCAGAACAAAAATAAAAGAGCCTCCTGGGTCCCTGATGACAGGACCATAATGCCATATGACATCCCTAAACTGGAAACTTCTGGGTTTTTCTTGCAAGAGAAACATTTATCTTGTTATATGCAAAGTAATAAATTTATGTTTGTTTCCTATACACTAAACCATATGACAAAATCAAAGTCTATACTGTCAAAGAGTTTGCACTGAGTATACTACTTTTTCTTCTTGGTACAAGAAGTGATAACAGGAATTTAAAAGCTAATCAATCTACAAGTGCACTCTTGAATATTTCCAAGGGAAAAGATGTATATTTAATGATTTTTCCAATCACAGTAACAAAAAGAGTAACTTGTATTTTATTTATTGGGTAGTTCTACACCACCACAGTTCTTCCAAGGAGTTCCCTTATCAGCATTCTTTGCCTGTGAAGTATGATCACTTTTTGCTGAAGTTGGGTAATTCCACAGCTCAGCTTTCTCAAACACCTCTTAGCACATTAATGAATAATATTTGTGCATTAGCAAATACGCTCCAGAGACAAAATCAAATCAAATGGGCTTGTATGTTCATAAATTGTGACACTTCTAAGCTCTCCGAGAGAAACTGCTTCTTAATGAATTTTGAGGTTATCTGCATTGTACCAGGAGACTTCTAAGACTCCAGTGTGCTTGAATAGAATGAAATTTAGTAAAGGATAAAACAGCAACAATAATTAAGAATTTTCAAATCCTCTCTCAGTTTTTTGATGACTTTTGGGTGCTAGTATGATGATAGAAGAGTTCTCACAAAGGTGTCTGTGAGATTAAGTGGGTCTCAAACGGAATAGTTAGTAGTGGTTATTGCCTCTTATGAAAAGCAGATGGAGTTTTTTGTTTGTTTAATTTAAAGCCAAAGCTAAATACAGTCTGTATTCTTCATCTATGGTCTTGATTTTTTTGGGTAAATCCTTCCTTTGATTAATGTTCATTTCTTGCATCAGATGTGTATATTTCTGATCTACTTTTTTAGACCTGTTCTCATATTTGAATTATAATCTGGTTTACTTTCTTACCACTTGCTGAAAACCAAATTTGTTGAAATCTTTCACAATCTTATTATTCCTAAACACAATGGATCATTTTCAGCCATTGTTTAACTTGTACTCAGAATCTATACTTGACAATATGTACACTCTCTATGATGGAAGTCTTTCCTCAGTTCTAAGTTAATTCTCTCTGCCAGTTAGAATTTGTTTTGTTATTCAAGGTTCTTTGCTAAACTCTTCTGTGGTTTCGCTCTGTGACTCCCCCTAGGAAGACAAATGTTTTCATGGCGCCAACTTTTCATTTTGCCTACTGCAAATTTAAGCTCCCTCGTCATAGTCTGTTCAATGTTGCTATAACCAAATATGACACACCAGGTAATTAGTAAAGAAAAAAGAAATGTTTCTATGGTACTTGAGGCTGGAAGTCCAACATAGAGTTTCTGACAGAAGACATTCCGTGGTCCATGAGCAGGAAGGTATGGGAGGGTATTAGAAACTCTCCTGGGGAATCAGATTTGAATTTGCTCCCATGAAAAAGTCACTCCCATGAGACAGTGTTAGGAATCATCTTTGCAGAATCTATTTATAGTGAATTTACCACAGCTGCATCATTCCTAGAAGGAACTCTAAATGCCCCCCCCCCCAGTTAAAAAAAATTAAAGTGTCTTTAAAAACCAAACTGATCCAGCAGGACTGAATAATTATTTAAAACTCTTCAAAAACGTAGGGCACAGACCAATTTAGTATGTCAGGATTTTACAACTTAATTGGGCTCAGTGCATAGAAACAAAGTCTTGGGCCCTTTTCCGACAGCTGTTGTTGGCTGATGGAGGAGTCATATGGCTATCATTTGCACTGTTGAAATGTTGTCTCTTATAGCACTGAATGGGATCCAACTTTACGACTTCTAGACACATTTTTATTGTTTTCCCCACAGGAAACATTATACATATCACAAAAAGTACTCTGCTTTCCACATTTGATTCCTACCAGGAAAAGGGAGATTTACAACAGATGTCTAAACAATTGTTTCTTAATTAGTTACCTGCTTTGTACGATTTAGCTTTGAGCTTACATTTTACTTGAGAAATAATGTTCTGTGCAGTCTTTTCTCAAAAAGCAGGGAGCTAGTAGGTAAATCGAAAAGTGCTCTGTGGGTGATGTGTGCAGTGTGATTGGTGAACATTTCCTGGTGGTTCTTAAGTGCAGAAAACACAAGATTCCCTTTGTAGAATAAAAATGAATATAATCCTTCTTCCTAGATTTATCTGGAATCTAGTTGCTTTCTTCTGTTTCAAATGCCACCTTTTCCTTTCAGACCAATTTAATTTCCTGCTTGGACAGCTGCCATTCTCTGCTAACAGGTCTCCTCATCAACTCTTTCTTTCTTTTCCAATCCATTATCCAATCATCACAGTGTCCTTTTTCGGACACTACAATTTATTTATTTCTTAAATAAAAGTGCCCAGTCCACAACCAGAACTCCAAGTCTTGGATTTAGTTACTGCTCTCTTTTCTGGACTTGTCTTAATGCCCTTTTCCTACTACTCTGGGAAGTTCTGCCATATTGGCATTTATTCAAGCTCACCTCATTTTCAAATCCTTTCTTTATTCCTTTCTCCTTTTTATGTAAGCACTTCTCCTCAATCTACCCCTACCAGTGTGGCCAAGTGCTATTTAAT